>JAABNX020000151.1:5206590-5220568 GCA_015163995.2 Mormyrus lacerda
CCTTTATCCCCCATAAGGTCACAGTCAGATCCTTTCAAAACAAGCATGTCTACCTACCTATTGCATTACTACAATACCTGATCTTTTTATTTTATTTGTTCTGTTTCTTTAATGTCTGGTTCTGTGTCTGTGCAACACTGCTCTACATGCCTCAAATTGCCCCTCAGGGACAAATAAAGTTTTTTGATTTGATTAAGAAAAATGCATACTTTTTTGGTCAGTGCATAATTCTGTGTACTAAAATTATTTGTTGGGGAACGGGACTTTGCGGGTTGGAACTGAGAAGTTGCTGGTTCAAATCCTGTGGTCAGCAGCTGACGCTTGAGCAAGGCCCTCAACCCCAATTGCTCCAGGGACTGGCTGACTTTACTGTCACCTCTAAGCCAGTTTCATCAGGTGGCCTCCTGGGATGCTTCTCCAGCTGTCCTGAAGGAGGTGTCACATATATGCTGAGCACCCATTGGCTGCTTTTCCTTCCCACTCTGGTTAAACTCCACCAGAACCATTTCTAATGTGTTTAGCTTAGGTCGGGGAGTCATGTGATGTGCCACTGTCACTGTCCTTTGTAAGCGGCTTGGTGTGTCCAAACTTTTGACCACTACTGTCTATTTTGCACACACATACAGCTGAGAGCAAAGCTTGTGGTCCAAGTTCAGGTTCAGGCCATTTATCTGGCACCTCGAGCATTTCAGGGGGTTTAAGGGTCCAACAGAAGTGAGATTAGTCTTTCAAGGCTGGACTCAAACCAGTGACCTACCATGTGTGATGCTGCTGATTTGTACTGGATGTTTAATTAGGAGAGAACAAGAAAGCAAACTTTCTTTGTGGTTGGACACTAACTTGGATGGGTAGGGGTAATATTTCATTATTAGCCATTTATGAAACCAGGCATGTAATTTTTCTCTGTGTAGCCCACATTGCTTAACCTTTTTAGTGAAGTCTATGATTACTTTCTGGTAATCGCCAATGATTGAGCCTTAAGGCAGGAGAGACCTGTTTTAATGTCTTAATCAGTGGCTTGAATTGGTTCTGCTGCATGCAGTCAGTGCTCTGTGCCAAGGCAGTCAGCGGACTGAAGATGTTCTCATTTATTTTTAACAATTTTATTTTCACAGAAAAATATGAGCTGTCAACTGCTGAGCTCAATAAGGAGCGTATTGTGTTTTTTTAATTGCTAATCTGATCCACATGCAGAGCCTGCCTGTGGATTGGAAACCCCCCTCCCCCCCAGCCATCATTCTGCTTTATACACCACTTGTTTTCTCAGGACCGACTGACTTACCGAACACGGCTCGTTGGGTGATCTCCTGAGAGGACACATTGTTACACGCGCATCGTGTGCCAGTGGCATGATGGCTTCAAAAGTAGCTCTCCATCCCGGCACTCGGATTCAGCACAGCTAAATTTATTAGCCGGCAGCTGGCCGGCGCTTTAAATTTAGCAGAGCAGGTGGTGTGGAGACGTGGCTCCATATTTATCTAGTGGGGAAGTGCCCCCAGAGAGCCATGTCGCTTCAGAGGCCCTCGATTGTACTGGAAACCCCTGCCCCCCCCGCCCCTTTGCTCCGCCTGCCAGGGCCTACCTGAAGTAATTTGGCTAATTTAAGACTTTCGATGCTTATTTATAGTCTGTTTACTTGACCCGAGAATTACCGAACACGCTAACTTCCTGAGGTACCAGGAATTATTGGAAAATAAAAGCTGTCCACTCAAGCATGACTCAGACCTGGGCCTGTGTGTGGCTGCGATGCAGGTGAGCGGAGATGGCCTCAGAGCCGTGTGCCTTATAAGGAGCTTCCCTGCTGGTTTATCAGCTGCCACTCAGCCTGCTCTGATATTCCCTGTTAGCAAAGTGCTCAGTCTGCATCTCTGTTGTGAAATTGGGTTCACAGCCTCCTGGATACATCTCCCGTCCTCGAGTGTCACCTTTTGTTTTCCAGTGTTTTATTTATGTAGCTCAGATCTGAACCGCTCGTTCCTGTCGTCCACAGCAAGGCGGCTGGGCGAGCAGGGGGGTGGAGGCGTGTGTGTGTGGCGGGGAGAGGTTCTACACTTGGCAGCATGTCTGATCACTGCAGGTCCTAAGTGAGCCTGCCCCCCACTGGGCCTCTGTGACACATGGTTTGCTCCAGGGATGCCAGTGGCCGCTAATTACCTGACCGTGAAAGAGATGGGAAAGTAAAAGGGATGACAAGATTCTTCATTTCGGTGGCGACAAATGATGGGAAAAAAAAGCTTTCAAATCCTAACACATATATAGCTTGCATGTGTAACATTATGATGTATCAGTTAACAAGCACCTATAGCCCTGAATTTTATGTACTTATTTTAGTTACATGCTATTATTATTTTTCTTTTTTTCTTTTTTAATTTGAATGCACTGAATTTTAGGCAACAACACTTTCATCTTTCATAATGAGGTCTCATTTGTTAAATGTAGTAAAATAGGATTCATGGGGGATATTATTAAATCTATGTACTTGTTGCATAACAGTGCAGGCCTTTCCTATTAGACTTATTGGACGTGCTATTTTTAGGGTAGGGGGGGTGTGGGGGGTACTCCTCCTCTCAGAGCTTTAAGTGTGCATTTGTTTGTGACATTGACTGGTGAATGTTCACTGTCATATGGCAAGTCAGGCTGCTGGCCGCTTTTTACTGTCAGCAATAGCGACTGCTTTCTTGACATTTGTTGGCACCCCCCCCCCCCCCCCCCCCTCGGAAACAAAAGCTGGATCTGAAGTGAAAGGTAAGCAAGGTCGGTGAGTGGGGGTCGTGGGGCTGGCAGATCAAAGGCAGGAACGCGGAGCCTGTGAGGTAGCTTCTGCTCCATTTAAGACGCTTCCCTTGTTGTGCCAGTTTGCTGTTAGGGCTGCTGCCTGCCGTCTCGGGCGCGACAGGCTGCGCGCGTTTGACGTTCTGGTAAAACGGGAGACTTTTCTACTTTTACTGAAATCCTTTGGATGTGTGTCTTCTCCCATGAAGCTTGATACTGAAGTTAACCCAGGTGAATCGGCTTTTCACAGAGAACTTGGTGGTAATTAATTTAACTAAATATTAGCATTTAAAAGATTGATACTAAATAGCTTTGTGCAGTGTTGTGGCGACACCTCTCTTGTTGTCCCCCTTGCGTGATGGGCGGCTATAAAAAGCTAATGTTGAATTAGGGTTACTTTCGCACGTAGGATTTCTCAGATCTGTAGTTGTCTTTGAAATGCTGTTTTCCCCGAGCCTTCTGACTCTGCTCCCCCTCTCCCTCAGGTTGTTGATGGAGTTCTGTCAGGGAAGCGGCCATTACTGCCACGCTCAACATCTCGGTGCCCGGCTCTGAGGACGATGTTCCGTCCTCCTGCCCTGCCCTGACACCTCCCGAGTCTCAAGGAGAAAGACCAGGCCGACCAGCTGCTTCGTGGCGTTCCAGCGGAGCGACGCCCCAAAGCACACCCATGGGTTAAGGTGTCTTCGGAACTGGGCCAGTGAACGCCAGCTGAGTGCTTCCGTTGCTCAGGACGGATTTGAAGGGCTCTCTCTGTGGCGAGCACTGGGCTTTTTTTTTCTTTCTTTTTTTTTGATTATTAATTATAGTCTGGGGACCTCTGAAATCTGGCCCATCTTCTCTGGGAGTGGGCGCTGACATCGTCATGGCCAGGATGAATCGGCCCGCGCCAGTAGAGGTCTGCTACAAGACCATGCGCTTCCTGATCACGCACAACCCCACAAACGCCACCCTCAGCACCTTTATTGAGGTGAGAGCCCGTCTTCGGCAGGATATAATAGAATTTAGAATTAGAATTTAGTGATTAATTTGTTTAGTATCCAGTATTTCTAGAAGAGTTGAAACGTTGGATGAAGACCTAAAAAACTAGCTTGCTAATCAGCTGTGGTTTGCTTTGTTTGCAGTATATTTTAGACACAGTTGCACTGATGTTCATGAACTCGGCTACTGAGTGCAGTTCACTGGCTGTAGGCTTCTGCTGTTTTTGTTTGTTGTTTTTGTCTGAGCCTGTAGTAAAAGAACCACAGTTGTTGCCCTGATGCAGCCCCCGCATTTCGATAAGAATCGCGTGCTGGGAGGTGGCCGCATAGCTTGCATTATTTCACAGGGAGATCTGCGAGAGCCAGGTCTTATAGGATAACCTTTGCTGAAAACCTCCTGTTGCCATGGATACTAGTCATAGGGCCACAGTCGCATAGCAAAGATAAAAATGGAGGGAGTTAAACAATGCCAGGCCTTCATGGATATAGAGAAGAGCGCATTGTGGGTCATGTTGAATTCCTGACGGCCCTTAAAGGCGTACGCCTTACCGCCACAGCCATTAAAGGCGTACGCATTGTTTCGATTCCCTTTCTATCGCTAACTTTGCAGGATCTGAAGAAATATGGAGCGACGACTGTGGTGCGAGTGTGTGAGGTTACATATGATAAAACACCGCTGGAGCGGGATGGCATCACTGTCATGGTGAGTAGTGAGGTGGCTTGGGATGGTGTGCATGCAGCTTTCATCTGTCCGTCCATCCGTTTGTCCTTCTGTGTATCTGTTTGTATGGCGTCTGTCTCTGTGCTTCAGATGCCATTTCTTGACTTTCCGCATTTTATAACTTCATGTGCTTTTAAAAAGAAGCAGATGTTTCTGTTGTTGAGCTCTCGCTACGATGACCGTCCATGTTTCTGGTTGCATCATCATGGATCATATTAAGCTGGCAGCCCCAGAACCAACAGCCCATATGTGACGCACAGTCCAGCTTGCTTTGTCTGGCCCTGCTGGATCCGTTTACATCCGGTCTCAAGGTCAGAAATTTTCTGCATCCACCATCGGCCCTCCGCCTCGACTAACCTGACTGCACAAAGAGAGAATCCCATAATACAGCCAGAGAGTCTTTGGTGAAATAGATTTCTATTCGGCAAGAAGCAGCCAGTGGCTAGAGGACCCATGTTGAGCGTGAATCCCCCCTCTACCCTGCCTCTCCTCGTAGCTACGGCATGTGGTGTCATTACCCACCCTATAGGGCTGAGCACAGCCAGCTTCCAAACCCCACATGTGTTTCTCATTTCCCCTGTCAACATTTCCCAGTTGTCATGGGAGCCAGTGAGGTCCCCCCCCACTTGTACACAGGGCCTGGCTGGGACTCTTTCTCTCACTGTGGTCTCTCTCTCTCTCTCTCTCTTGCTCTAAAATAGAAATGCATAGTCAAGGAACAGCCTCATAAAAACAACAAAGGGGTGATATAAGATATAAGACGTGCCCCCCCTGCTTAACATCTCTCTCGTCTGTCCCTGTCCAGTGATTGGCCAGCCATTTGACAAAGAGCAGCAGGATCAGGTGCAAGCTGCTTTGTGACCCCTGCAAGACTCAGAGATGCTCCTCTAGCGTGGTCACTGCTGACTGACTCCAGCCTAGTGCTGCTGGAGTCTGGTTTTGTATTGAGTAACTGTGGCTGTGCAGCTTCTCTTTGTAACATAAGGAGATGCTGTTTTCCCTGGTCACTGCCGGTGCTGAGGCGTGGCAGTTGATGCTGGCTCCAGCAGGATGTCGGGGGGGCTCGTATTGACACGCGGCAGGTGCTGCAGGCCGTCGCATCGGGGACGGCTGCGATTAGAGCGCGTCTTAGAATGGCTCTGCGCCGTTAATAGCTTACTGTTGACATTCCAGAGGCAGAATGTTAACCTTTCACTGGATCGGAGTGTTATTTTTAATCTGGTAGGTTCTTGAGAGAGCTCCAGTCTCAAGTTTGGCAAGCTTCATTTAGGTTTTCTTTTATGAAATATACACGAGTGCTGTTGACTATTGATCAACACAGGTTATTTTTAAAATGTCGTTCACACTGGCAGTATTGGCTTTACAGCCACTTGGACTTTGCTTGCCCAAAGGGGACGATTCCTCTTTTGCCAAAAAGCCAAGAGACAGAAGTGCTAGTTGGCCGTGTCGTCCCAGCACCATGTCAGCGGAGTTTGGAGTGGCAAGTGTACGCGGTCGCTACTGACGGAGAGCTCTGCTTTGCCTTAACACATTTAACCATCTATCCATACATCTTTCATGCCTCTTCTCTAGTGCAGGGTTGCAGGGAGCCTGGAGCCTATCCCAGGAAGCACAGGGCACAAGGCTGGGGACACCCTGGACAGAATTGAATGCACATTTCCTAACACACTGAGTTGTGAGTGTTACGTATTATGTTCTGTTAGACATTACATTATCAGTCTTACACAGAATGGTAGAAGGGCATGTTCTCTGGCATTCCTGGGCAGCCTGCTTGCCTGGAGTTGTCTCCTGCATGCTGACAAAACGTGTAGTTTTGTGTCGGGAGGGATTGATGCGTCCCAAAAAATGGCGAGATGGGGTCCCCCCCCTCTCCCCCAGCCTTCATGGCCCCTTCCTATGAAGTTGGAAGCTGGGGACACTGCTTCTGTGCGTCTGGGATGGTGAGGGATTAAGCCAAAAACCTTAAAGCCATCTGAATATCGCAGTCATGACATTTTGGATTAGTGAGCCTCTAGCAATTTATATTAACGACAGAAGATCCGTGGCCAGTTGAGGCTTTTATGTCAAATTATTATTATTTTTTTTTTTTTAAATCCTTTTAGAAATTAAAAATCAAATTGTCTCTGTATTAATGGAGAGTGGGCTTCCCACAGGATAGTGAAGTACTGCAGAAGTGGGGGACAGAACAACAGGCAGGTACAAAGCAAAGTGCAGATAGACAGCAGCGCCAGGCGCCCTAACTGCTGATTATTACTCCTGTACCTTGGTGATCTTGTGAAGGTCCTAAGTGCAGTTCCATTACATGCTGAGAAGATAGAGCCGGCGTTTTGCCAAGTGAAGCAAACGGAGGCGTCTCAGCTGCTGATAAAAATCCATTAGGACACTGATGCCGAGAGCGCCATCGTCTGCTCTAAGGTATAAACTGCACTGTGCTTCCTAGCCACACGTTGCCCCCATAGTGTCCTGACGCTCAGTCGTTGGAGTTACAGCACAATGAGCTGCCTTCCTCACCTCCCTGAGAGCGAATGCTCTGTGAATTCAGACAACACATATCTGAATGATGGCGGTGCTTCTTCACCGTTCCCAGGACTGGCCCTTTGATGACGGAGCCCCGCCCCCTACCAAGATTGTGGATGACTGGCTGGAACTGCTGAGGAGCAAATTCTGCGAGGAACCGGGCTGCTGCGTGGCCGTCCACTGTGTGGCCGGTCTGGGCCGGTGAGTCCTGGGGCTGCTCATTTAGTAGGTCCCCTGAATTATACACTCAAGACCATTTAAGAGGGTTTTTTTATGACCTTTTTCATTGCTCCCAAATAACTGTCGACTTTTGTGTGTTTATCTGTGTTTTGGCCGTTTCAATGTCGGTTGGCTGTATTTGTGTCGGCACTCCTCCTTCTGACGCATTTCACCCCCTCGAGACCCCGGCTTGCCGTTCCTGTAAAGGCTCCAAGGCTGCTTTAAATTCATGTGCTTGTTTTTAATGATCTTCAGATGGGGACTGCTCTACAGTAGTGGGTACTCTGCTCTTTGAGAAGGAGTTTTATTTGTTAAACACAGCATTCAGTCAGGGGGAGCCTTAGCCCATCGTCATGTTCTGACACGTCCACAAAGCATTGCTCCTCTGTCTTTTGGACTTCCGCATTTTAGTGTTTTATCCCCCCCCCATCACTTCAGGAAGACGGTCCAAGCCAAACAGCATAACAGCTCATGGATTATAACAAAGCAGCCCTTTCCCCTTCCTTATTAGGTCACAAAGTGAGCCTCAGCTCTCAAACAGCACAGTCTTCCCGGCTCCTCGTTGACATGTTGTCATTTAGCAGTGTCCGAGGCCGATTGCCATGGTAACGTCACGATGCCTTGGTAGAGATTTACGTGCTAGACCCGCCAGACAGGCCAGAAACCCCCTTTGGTGGAAACGGTTGCAGCTTCCCATGAACCTGGGCAGGTATGCATGTAGTAAAGGAGGATGCTGGCGGCTGTCTGTGCTGTTCACCGATTTGGCGGCGCTCTCTGCGGGGCTGTTCACCGATTTGGCTAATTTCTCTGCAGGGCTGTTCACCGTTTGGCTGCTCTCTCTGCAGGGCTCCCGTCTTGGTGGCATTGGCCTTGATTGAAAGTGGAATGAAATATGAGGATGCCATACAGTTCATCAGGCAGTAAGTACATTCTGTATATTATGTGTGTCATTTGAAGTAAAAACAACTTCATTTTGCTGTTTGGCAAATGATGGTAGAAATTCCCGAAATTCTACCTGGAGGGGAGTTGGTGGCCAGTGCCCCTCTTGTTTTTGTTCTCCAGGAAACGCAGGGGGGCAATTAACAGCAAGCAGCTGACCTATCTGGAGAAGTACCGGCCCAAGCAGAGACTGCGTTTCAAGGATCCTCACAACCACAAGACCAAGTGCTGTGTTATGTGACTGTAGTCCCTCACCCCACACTCACATGGCTTATGGACACGGACGACGCCCTATAGGTCTGAAGCATTTTGAAGTTTGATGTCGTCTTTGCAACGCATCTTAAGCTCAGGGCTGTCAGAGCCGCGCCTCCCCAAATTTGTCAGTGAATTTCTTGACGTGAGAAAGACGGAGGACGACATGCGTCACCAAAGTGGACTGTGAGCATATGGATGCCAACACTGTAGCTCACTGGCCCTGACACACAATCCCCCCTCCCCCACATCACCAGCATCTTCCTATTCTGTGCCCCACTGCAGATCACACCTTCCAACCCAGGGGGGTTTCCTCCAGGCCATGTCCGCATGGACATGAAGTAATTTGTGAAGTATATTTCAGTCTGTCCTGTTCCTCCTGCTCAGGGCCGTGTGCAGCTCAGTCATGTTTAACTTGCCACCATGATTTCTTGCCACTTCATCTCTCACTCTCTCCCATATCACCCTGTTCCTCCCTCGCTGGTGGCGGGACAGGTGTGTGTTTGGAGGAGCGTGTGTTTTTAAAGCAGAAATTTTATTTTTTACAAGAGTAATATAAATTTCTCTGGGATTGGTGCGTTTTGCCTGTAGCTGCTCACTGTCTCTCACTTCATCATATGACTTCAGCTGAAGGAGGCTGTACGCTGAACGGGAATTCTCCTCTGGACCGATGACACGGCATGTCAGTCCACCTGGGTTTTACACCTGGTCACCCTAATGTCGCCCAGTTCCTGTTCTAGTTCCCAGTTTGGATAATCGTAAACTATGGCCATGGATGCTGGGTTCCAGGTATACCGTGAGATTTGTTTTTTCTGCCTTGAAAGTAAATCACTTCAGATTGATTATTAAAGAAGTAATAAAGTACATGTCTAAAAAGCAGATGGTTGGTTTGTGCTTGATTTCTTGCCGTGACTGATGAGGACAAGTGACACCTGTATGATGAAGCTTTATTGATGCCCAAGGGGAAATTCTCTTTCTGCAGCAAGGCAGCCAAGGGCCCAGGGCCACAAACAGGCCAAAGCCAGGCTTGGACTGGTGAGATACTCATCCGGGCCACGCGCTGCCCCCGTCATTGACACACAGTGGATCGTATACCCTTCATATAGTTCACCCAGCTAGTACCGGGTAAAGAACCCCTTATGTTTCTATAACCAGTCAAAGGTTAGATGAGCTGTCATCAGAGTGGCCTTTTTGTACACTCTTGTACTTGTGACCTTTCTGTTAGCTTTTACTGGTCTGGCTGTTCTTCTCTGACCTCTGTCGCTAACAAGGTATTTTCACCCACAGAAATGCTGCTGACCAGTTGTTCTCTGTCAACTCAAGGCACTAGTGTGTGAAAGTCTCATGGAGGGCAGTGTCCAGAGCAGTGAGATTTGGCGCCATCAATCATACCATAATAAAAAAATATATGTATCACACACATGACGTGTCACAGACCTGTTTATCTGTACAGGAAGTGAACGTCCTGTCCCTGATTCTGTATGTCTTGATACCACATGATTAGCTGTCTGGAGGAACATTTTGAGTTAAGCAGATGAGTTAATAATCTAAAACTGCCTCTGAGTCTATGTAGACCATTGTGTCGATCTTATACATTTTTTGCAGTCAAGCTCAGGGACCTGACAAACTTACTAGTACCTTTTTAATTCCCCCCTCAAAACCTTAGAGTATTTTGATGCTGTATTTGCAAGCAATACAGTAACAAAAACGACACAAAGATGTATGTATGTTGTGCAGTCTGTAGTGCTATTAAGTAATTATTGTAAAACCTGGGTCCATGTCCAAGGCCATTCTCCTCTGGTTGAAATGGTTAAGACTGCCCCATATGTCTTACTGGCTTTACAGGTGCAACACTGGGTACCCAAGGTGCTTTTAGTTCTTTAGACAGTCCTGTGTATCCAGTAGAATCTGACTACCCCACCCCGCACTCTATTTCCAAAACGCATTTCTGTTGTCTGAATTGGAATTTCTGCAGCCTCAGTATTTGGTGCTGACAGAGGAGGGAAATGGTAAAAACCACATTAAAACCAGAGCCAGAGTAAATTTGTAGGATGAGTATGATTTTAAACCCATATAAAGTACAGAAGCTGTAAACGGTGAATGAATGAATGACTGCTCCATGGTTTGGAAAACTCCTGTTGTCTGAGCCACACTCCACACAAGGACAGGGCTCTAGGAAAAGGGTAGGTGGAAATGCCTGGCTAAGGCTGAGAATTCCACCACATCTTGAGAGCTGGAGGGTTTGTGTACGTGGCCAGTGGTGGCTTAATGGTTAGGGAGGCGCACATGTAATTAAAGTATTGCAGGTTCGAATCCCCAACCAGCAAGGCACTGCTGAGGTACCGAGCAAGGTTCCATCCCCAAGCACTGCTCCCCGGGCGCTGAAGACAACTAAGCAATCAAGTAGGGAGCTTTATAAAACTGCATTGTTAATTCTACGTTTCAATTGGCTTTATTCCAAAATGTGATTTCTGCCCCTTTTCATGACAACTAGCAATATGTCACACTCATTCCTGAAAGCTAAATCATTTGTCCAATAAGTCAAAGACTCGCTGCAAACACACTACTACAGGCTTGTGCATGTGATCCCGTAGGTAGGTAACTACTTAGGTACTTTTGTAGTACCATCATGCATTTTGGGTGAAAATGTTGCAATCCTGGACCTGAAAGTGGCTCAGACCACTTTGGGGTCAGTTTTACTGTGGTGTGAAAACTGCTTCCAGAACCATTTGGAACCCAGCTGGTGTCTCGCTGCCAGCTGAGCTTCTCCACAAAGGACAGAACCAGATGTCGGTCCTGACTGCCACACGCAATCACGTCTTTCTTCTCAAACAGAACCGTCAGCTGTACCGTTCCTTCAGAGACCGGGCGGCTGCAATACAATCTTAGAACAAACATTTGTTGTGGCGTCACAGAGAAAAATCAGCCCCCAAAGAGAGCGAGAGCCCAGCCAAACATTTTTTTTTAAAAAAAAAAAAGCACCTTGCAAGGCGAGTTCATGCAATGAATAAAATGTTAGCTAAACCTTGATGTACATTGAGCAATTAAAAACCCTTTACTGCCAATAGCACAGATGCTCAATTACAAATAAGAAAAAAGCCATTACAGCCCCTATAGACATGGTGGGAAAAAAAAATATATATGTATATATAGCAGAGTGAGGTACAAGTGAGGTAAAGTAACATCTGAGGAGGTCATGTTTAAATAAAGATAAAAATTCAGATGACATTTGTTTCAACAAATTCTTTTTATGAAAGTGATTTATAAAACAAAATATTGGAAAACTACAAAATGTCCCTATAGTAAACTTTGTGATTTAATTTACAGTGAATTTTGAAGATCCTCATGCTTGTCATAGGAAGACAAGATATATTCGTTCAAGCTGTTCTAAACATTGTTGTAAACACCAATATATTAATGAACAAGTTTTACCAAGACAAAAGTTTTATATTACTCAAAAAAATGTCAGTGAATCAATGACATTAAGACATAACTGCAATGTAGCCAATAACCTGGCCAAAATAGTAGTGTGCACTGTAAATCTTTTTTGTTAAAGTTCTTTTTTTGGTTTAATAAATTGGCGTGTTACAGCAATTTATATATAACATGCAACCATGGAACCAGATGTCAACATGTGTGTTTAACTGTGTGGACAAAAATCCCCACTAGTCTTAAACAGAAAAAAGATGAATTACAAAGAAATGGTCATGATATCAAAAATATTTGTTAGTCAAAAGGCTGCATTATAAAACAAAACTCCAGGGGAAAAATAAAATAAAAAAAACTACTGACCTTATGAGACAAAACACTTAACAGAAAACCTGACCAGAAAGTATTATACCTTCTACTGTGAAACAAACTGAGTTTTGTCATTTGTCCTTAAAAGCAAATTTAATAATACTCTTAAAAGGGGGAAAAATTAATGGAAAAGATCTTTTTCCCCTCCTGACCATTTACATTTTTACCCAACCACTTCAAGCAAGAAGGTCCTTAAGGGACATATAAAATACATTTTATTGTCCTTTTTCCTGTCCAGATACTGAGCATGAAAGACGGCAGCTACATCTCTGCAGTACCACTAGATTCCCACACAGCTACCAAACGAGACAGAAACAAGGGTGGGTGGGGGTGTGTGTGTGTGTGTGTGTGTGTGTGTGTGTTTGCACACGCGTGTCTTTTATAATTAGAGTAACACCAATGCAGACCGCTGTAACCCGCCGGCCTTTCACGTGCGAATGTACGTATGTATATGTGTAGATGTGTCCGTGTAAGGGAGGTAAATTCAGGTTTGGGTCCCGGCTGCAGCAGGAACGTGAGGCCCAAGGGCATTCGGAGAGGAGATGACTGGGGACCCCGCGATGTTTGCCAGCGGCTGAGACACTGCCATCGACGTGACGCCTGCAGGAGAGAAATGGGAGGTGGAGCGATTGGTTAAATAACCCAGACCCACGTCCAGCTGACACAGAGAGCACACGGGCGAGGAGTGATGTGACCCGACATACCTGCCATCATGCTGGAGGAGCTGACCGGGGTGTTGGCGGCGGCTCCCCCTACTGCAGATCCCATCCTCGCCTGGTCTTTCATGATTGGGTCTGTCAGCGCAAGGAAAACCGAGCAACCCGATCACTCACGGCACCCGACAGAGCCGCGGATGTGGCGCGGGCACGGGAAATACGACACGGCCAAACACCGCCACGCTGATGCTACAAAATACACACCGCAACGTGCTTTCGCTTCGCGGCATCGATTTCTTGTCAGATGAAACTAGTCACGGAACCATGAAGAGCTTCTGCTGGAGATTTGTGAGAGACTATCATCTCGTAAACCGATATGAACAAAACCAGCTGTCTTTCTTTCCTTTCCTACGGGTTCATCAGTCCTCTTTCCCGATGGGTTTTACAGATGCAGATGTCTTGTTTTTAACATTCTTAGAAAGTTTAATCAGCATAGGAAAACTGAACTGAATAAGTGAAATTCAAGATCCTTGTTTAAGACAAGATCGTTTTATCACATGAACATCCCTTATCTTTTTATGCAAACCACATTCACAATATGGCACAGTTTTACCCTGGTAAACATCACCCCTCTTATGGCCTCCGGTGAACATAATTTTTGTTTACAAAGATTTATTGAGGTAATTCAAGTACCACAAGATGATAAACATGGAAAATGTTCTGCAGCACAAAATCTAAAGTCAATCAGCGCCACCTATTGATGATAAAGCTGAGAGCGCCACTGCAAGAGGGGCCGCAGAGTGTGAGGCCGCTTCTAGAATTTCCTTCTATACTTAGAATGGTGCAGAAGCACATCTAAGCACAAGAAGTCATGCTAAAAATACAGGAGTGCACAGTATTTACGGGAAGGAAATAAAAATACAGAAATAGGTGCACCTGTGTCTGGAAGGATAACGTGTGAAGCTGTCTTAGATTGAAGGGCTCACTGTGCCAGTCACAGCAGCAGGATCAGGGACACTCACAGAAGCAGGGACAGGGTGAGCCGAGTCAGGGACACTCACAGAAGCAGGGACAGGGTGAGCCGAGTCAGGGACACTCACAGAAGCAGGGACAGGGTGAGCCGA
>JAABNX020000151.1:5226737-5262442 GCA_015163995.2 Mormyrus lacerda
GGACGGCTAGCCGGCCAGCTAACACACGTTACCCCCATGAAGTACCTGAGGGGCGCCGACTGGGACGGCTAGCCGGCCAGCTAACACACGTTACCACAGCGAACCACCTGAAGCACGCCGGCTGGCTGGCTAACGTTAACGGCTCGCGCCCACCACATATAGCAAGGCTGCGGTAGTTCATCTCCGCTGTCGGCACATCCCCACCAGGCCGGGTCCACCCCTACACCGCCGAATCGGCAGCTAAGCAGCCATTCATTGAGGGCCAGGCTGGACAACGGAGTAAGGGCTTCGGCGTCTAACACGGCGAGCGCTGCTGGACCGAACCTCGGAAAGCTCGTTTGCTACAAGGAGAGACTGGGTTAAACCCGACGCCGCCAAGCCGGGCCGTGTAACTGTGCGGATCTATTTCCAGTGGCTTTTTGTCCTCACTGTGGTTTTAAACGTAACAAGCCGGAGAAGGATATATCCAAGGGAAAGGAGAAAGAAGTCCGGCAATAACTCCCTCAAGGAGAGAAAAAGTCACGTACGATTATTAACTACTACAATAACGAATAAATAGAAGTCACACTTCACGAAAAACAAGCATACATTTACACGGGGGGAAATAATACGATATAATGTAGTATATTATATTACCTCCCAGCGTCTCCTGGCTGACAATATGGCGGCTCCTATGCAGCAGACGCTGAAATCCGGCGAACGGTATTGCGATAAAAGAAAGCTCGCCCTCCATTCCTCTGGGGGGCGCCTTCTCTTGTAGCTAGAGAGAGTGGGTCAGGCAGGCAGGCAGGATGGGTAGGTGGGGTCGATGGAGTCCTGCGTTCAAACTCTGCAAAATGGTATTACATTCTCTTCAATGTTCTCTGCAAATTAACCAAACACTAGAGAAATATAAATATAGGACAGTTTAGGGCGACTGTTTTGTAATACACTTTCGTGTATAATTAACATACACGTCTCTTTGCATTTTAAAATATTAATACCACTTCAAAAACACTTAATTACCCATTAGTAGAATGGGATACTAAACAGTCACAATCACTCAGAAAGACTGTACTCCACCGCAGCTAGAATGTTGCAACAATGCAGCATTGTGTAAAATTTTATGCTGAAATACAATGTTCCCCTAGAGGAATGAAGTATGGTGTGCAATTAAAAGAAATATATAAATAAATAAGACATGCAGCTGGACACAACTTTGGCACAACTGTTTCAGGTGCAAATGACCTACCCAAGTAAGAAGCTGCATGGTCACATTTATAGGCATGTCTAGTATCTAGTGTCTTATGAAGTCTTATCAACACCTGCCCATCATATGAAATAACCCTCAGTCCCCAAGCCTGATTGTAACACAGAGGTCCTTGGATGCCAGAGTTCTTGACACACATGTTTTTCAGTCATGGAAAATTAGGGACAGTTTTTTGAGTGAAGACAGACACTCTGGGATTTGGTCAGTGACCAATAACCATGTCTGATGCGCATCCTGTCCAGAGCTCAGGGTTGGGGCTTACTCTGGGGCAACAGGAGGACCAATCCTCCAAAATAATTGTGTAGCCCAAAGGAGCTCTGAGCACATATAGGTTGCAATGAGGTCAGTTGCCTGTATTTGAAGTGACCAGCTCCGTGGTGATACTGATGATCCCTCTGAAGTGTAAATGCGTGGCATTCTTCACATCGTGGCACTTCCCGCTTGCTCAGGGAACGTCTCCCTCCGCATGGATGGTGCAGGCGTCACGTGTAACGGTAGGGGGGGGTGGGAGGGGTTGAAATATAGCCGACTCGTGTCCAGACGCAGGACTTATCTACATCCAGCAGCTAGTATCGCTGATAGAATAGAAGGTTCCTCAGAAGTGCATGTTGTGGCAGACACAGAAACAAGCGAGAACCATGAAAGCCATTCGGATGCTAGCAGGCACGGAGCCTCACTGCAGGCTGAGCTAAGGCAACACTATAAGCACACCTTCCTCCCTGTGTAGCTGGCATCTTTCAGAGAAATATATATGTAGAATCTACTCCAGACATGGAACATGAGGATAGGTTCAGGCAGCAGTCAGGAAACTAAGTGTCCTTAACACCTCTGTGTGAATGTGACCATGTAATTTCCCCAGGGGAGTAGCTAGACATAATGTCATTTTGCCCCCCTCCAGCCCACCCCACTTACATTATATAATTTTGTAATTTTTACATTTTCAAGGGCCTCTGTAAAGTGCTGAGCCCTCTGAATCTATCATGGAGTCCATGTCCTTCTGAGATACCTGCATTTCACAGTGAATTTATTGTCCTCTTCACACTGTAATTAAAAAAAAACAAAAAAAACAACAACACAGTCAATAATTGACTTACTGTAATGGCTCAGCCCAAAAGCAGAGCCACATTCTGTGACAAAACATTTTCTGGGCCATAAGCTGCCTGCTAGCGTCCGAATTGCTTTCGTGGTTCTTGTTTGTTTATGTGTCTGCTATTCCAGTTGGCAGATGCTAAAATGACTGCTTAAACCCCAGCCGAGCTCAGTATACATGAAAGTGTTGCCTAAATACTTTCAGGAGTCATTTCTCATCACACGGCTGTTACGTATTGCATGAAGTCACTGTCATAGTTCATGAATCAGTGGTAGCGCTGTGGAGTAAGACTGCCCCCTGCTGACCATGCATAGCAGCTGCTGAGTGAGATGAGGAGCAAATGTACCCCTACAACCCACTGCCCGCCTCTCGGCCAACTGGTTGGCAGACCATTGGGAAAATCTCCATCATCTGGTGGCAGCTTTGTAAAGGCGCGCAGGAATGTGCGTGTGCTTCCTTGTACCACACGTTACGAGATCACATGGAAGAAATGTCACAGTGAGTCAACTCGCATTAGTCGCTGAAATCACGGAGGACCGCAGCGTGGCTGGAATGTTGGCAGCCAAGCTATCCTGTCCCGCATGCCTGCCAAACGCCTGATGCTGAGGAAGGCTGGGGCCCTCTGGGGGGAATTGAAAGTCGCTGCTTGATGGTCAGTAGGGGGCGCTCCTCTCTGTGTAGCTCGTAAAATGCAGTGCACTTTCGGTGAGGTGATGGGGTACTGTACTTCTGTGATTTTGTGCTAAAGCTGGATTCCGCTGCTGAATTCTCCTTCAGGCTTTATGAGGAAAATCGGGGAATGTGATTATCCAATATGATAACTCACCTAACTCATGTGCAGTAATATGAGTAATGCTTGCTGTATGTCAGTTTGCCGTCCTTCTGTGTTTGTTGGATTAAAATTGTATTATAATAGCAGCACGGTGAACTAAAGCAAAAACACGATCAAGAAGATAAGAAATACAGTATATATGCATTTTGGCAGTCTCTCTGAGCTGACCAATCACAGAAATGTGCCACACGCATGAGCCAATGGCTTTCCTTAAAGAAGCTGAAGGGTTCATAATCATTCTTGCAAAATATATAGCAACTTCTGTCTTCCTAAGCAAAGGCTAAGCTGGCTTTTTATCATGCAATAAAGCTAAACAGGAGAACATGCTGCACACACATCATAAATTAGGTTGGCTAGGAAAGGGTTATGGTAAATTGGGAATGGTGCATTTCCAGCGTCATAACATTCTGGAAGTAATCAGTAAGCCTGAAATCTCTGTCTGGAGTCAGCAGAACACATTGTTCTCCTGCAGCTTTTTAATCCATTTCAAACTGCCTTCCTTCTGGATTCTTCTGAATGAAGCTTTGGGCCCATTATGTAGCATGCCAGCGCTGGGGTTATGTTCCCATCGGGAGGCCTACGCGCAGCAGCCACGCTCTGATTGCACCGCCGCCATGCGTGGGCGGGTGGAGGGGGTCCCTCCCCAGCCCCCAGAACAGACGAGCCGTGCTTCCGTCCCGATCGGTTCCACTCTGACGCACGTGTTTGGCATCAGTGAGGCGGGTGTCTGGGGTCTGCAAGGGAGGAGGTGTGAAGGTGTGCGTGGAATCGCGCGATTTGCACTAGCGTGCTGTGCGTAGCTTTACCTTTCAGCTTCTGCGGGTTCGAACTCAAACCCCAATTATTGCTGTCTGGCAGTGGATTCTCCCAGTGTAATCTGTAACTTAGTGGCAGTGCAGATTTTTGGGTCAATGGCGCTTGTCTCATCGGTGTATCTACAGATGGTGTGCGCCATTCTTCTTTAAAACATACGCGAGACCTTCTGCTGGAAACTTTTAAAGTACAGGGCAAGCGGTGGATGTAAGTTTGCTGTTTTCTCATCTTGGCCTTTCCGTCAGCTCATCAGTCTGACAGTTCTGCGTCTCGACCTAATCCAGAGCCTCTCTGCAACCCCACACTTCATTTTTCCTGGTGATAGTGGTGAGATGGGTGGTTGGGGGGTGGGGGTGGGGTTGGGGGGGTGCAGACCTCACTTAAAGTCCAGCAGAACTTGTTTTCAAACTTCACTTACTATTTGTGCTGCGTTTGGCTGATTTCATCTCGGCTGCCTTTTTTTCCAAATACTGCCTCTGTTACAATAGTAATGTTTTTATAGTCTTATAATGAAATAGGTTCTTGCAGTGGAGAGAAATAGAATGTAACATCAACATAAATTTAACATTTATTTATATGCTAAGAATGTTATCAAAATGTCAAAATATGTGTAATAGATGATTATATATGGCCAGAAATAATACAGGCTTCTCCGTGTTTCAGTGCTGGTTAATCCTTTTGGGGATAATCTTTATAACTTTATAGCCGTTTTAATCTGTGCAAATATACTTTTTATAACTTATCGCACTTAGAAACAGAGGTGACTTAAGTAGCTAGGTTTATTTTTACTGTCTTCATTGCCCTACATTCTTTTCTTTTGCTGACTATGCTTGTTTTTAATACGATAACCATCCATCAATCCACTTTCTCAGGCTACTTGTCCAATGTGACAGTGCTTTGATCAGACTTCCACAGGCAGTATCAGCTGCCTCTATGTCCTCAGTGCTCAGGAGCGGGCTCTGGAAATGGCAGACTATATAAATAAGCTATTGTTGCACTTCATCGATTGCATGCAATGCGTCATGGGGGCATTGAGTGGTCAAACTGGTTGTGATGCTTTACCTGTTACTGGAAGGTCACTGGTTCGAAAGCGCCGTTGCTCTAGGGCCTGTTTGAGGCTATTTTCTCAAAAATATATATTTCTTTAGATAAAACATCTACTAAACATTCAAATCTGTTGCCTGATCAGATGGGGAAAAAAAATCTAAAGGAAGGATGAAAAAGTTGCAAAGAAAAAACCGTTAAGGATAATGGAGAATATCAGTATTTGGGGAGGGAGGGGTCACCAGTGAGTCACATGGGGGTGGGTGTATGATCATCATCATGTCTGAGAGCATCAGCCTCTCCCCACCGCGGGACCTGCACACGTCATTTGCAGTAATGAGGACGCTGGAAAATAGAGAAGGTGACTATGAGTTCACTGTGCAGCTCGGTCTGTACAGGTCGTCATCGACCTACGACCTAAACGACTTAGACTGATCGACATTACAACCGTTCCGAGACCACAAATATGTGGCCGCGTCTGGCAGTGCTGCCAAGCGTGAGCTTTTGGCGGTTTCTGCCCCAACAGCAATGAACTAAGAACATGGTGATAAAAAGGTTAGAAAAAAACAAGCAATATGACTTGATGATAGAAGTTTATTATGCAGTATACTGTACATATGATAATTTTTGCATATAAAATAAGGGGCTGACTAACAACCAAAACAACTTATGACCAGTCAATTGTAATTCAATGATGACCTGTACTAGTATTCACTGTTTTCTCAGGTGTACTGTATGTCCTCAAACTATCTTCCTCCACCCAACAGCCATCCAATATTCATTAGTTTATTCACTTTTGTCCCGAAGCACTTGCAAGTAAAATACTCCCGGCTCCCAGGATTTGCTCCGCAATAACGATTGTGTAAGGCGGAGAAATGCTGTCGGACATCACAATTAAATATGCAACAGGTGGTTACCTTCATGGGAAATGAGTGTAACAGGGCCCCGTCTCTGCATCTGGAAGATGTGTGCCTCTTTATGGCACATTGAGCATAAGAGCTTTTGAGACAGTCGATTGGCTTTGCATACAATAGGTCATGGCTAAGATTTCTGGGAAAAGTGGAAACTTTCAATTGGATCTATGGAGAAAACAGTGATATTTCGATCCTTATTTTCCCAGAAATGTTTTAGGTTTGACGTTCTTCAGTTTGTGTCACTTCTGCCAAGGTTTCCTCCCACATAATGCTAGCTTAGATCCATGATGGTTAAGTGCTCATCTATTTGTGTTTTCTATTGTTATGGAATGGAATGGACCCAGAGGAATTCCTCTGAGAGAAATTAAAAGGTGGAAAAGGACTGAAGATGCTGTGTTGCGGTTGGACAGAAGAGCAGATCCAGGCAAAGATTGCTCAACAATAAATGCTTCACTGAGCACCTCAGGAAGTCATTCCTTCCGACAGCTGTCAGACTGTTCAGCCAGTGAACCACTCAGTGCACATGTGCAATAATATCTATTCTATTCTTATCAATATCTGTTTGTCTTTTTTTGTACAATATTTACTGTACTTGTTGTTATATTCACCGACGGATTACCATGTACATGTCAGACTTATTTGTACACTTAAATTTTTGTATGAATACTGTGTAGTGTCTGATTTTGTCTGTTTATGTAGTTGTGTGCCATGCAGTCTATAATCATAAGCCATTCCCTCCAGAATAATGGAAGCATTTTAAATGTGAATCTACGTAAGTAGCAGAAACTGAGAAGCAATGAATCTGGAATAAAGATAATACACACGGTGCACATCATTCTATATGAGGTTGAGGTTTTGCTTTCACTAAACCAAGTTGCCACTAAACCCTGTGTTTGCCTCACGCTTTCTCTCAATCCAGAATCACCTGTTACCTCCTCCCTACTGCTGGACTTATTGAGAGTTTCCAGGAGTAGAGTGACGTGTGCAGCACTGATAGTGAAGGTTCAGCTATAATAGGTATTACCACAGAGACAGGGAGGAACCCAGCTCTCTAAGCCGCTTGACAGAGAGGAAACTGGGTTTGGATTCTCAGGCAGGGAGCAGGTTTGTTGTTTCTGGGGCCCAACTCAAAAGGTTACTTTGGGGCCCCTTAATGTAGTTACTGTTTGTAGCCAACAGGGGGCCCCACACAAATGTATGATTTGAAAGGTGGCAAACACCGCTGCTGTTTTCAGGGCCTCCACATTTCCTGGAAGAATCTGGCAGAAGAGGGGGGGGGGGGTAACACTTGCGACTGAACATGGACCAGTGTCCTGCTAGGGAGCCCCCCCCGTCATTAACCCTGAAATGCTCTACAGGGAACCTGAAGTGATGCGCTTGCTGAAACATGACAGCTGTTGTCCAAGACTGATCTCAAACAGAGCTGAGCAAACCCTCAGCAAACTGGGTAATGATAACTGGCCACATTTTATGGCCAAATACACTGTGCAGTTATCCTACTGTTTTATTTCCAATGTTCACTGTGGACATTGAACCGAATAGAAATGAAATTCCGAGCTCCTACGTTTCTGGATGTAGTTTGCAAAAATGCCTTTGGAGGGCAGTGTTCCTTTATCTGTAAACCAGTTTAATCGAGCGCAGTAACCAGCATAAAAGAACTCTGAACCAGTTAGTTCTTATTTATGTGAAAATGTGACCAGCATATAGAAACATATTGGATTTCATTAGGCTACTTCACTCTTTACAAACTACTTTAATTCTGTAAGGTTCCTGTGATTGGCTAAAAAGTTGTTCCTGTGCTTTGACTGGTTTGTTTCCTTGATTGAAACCCTCAATCAGCTGCGTCACATTAACATTATTAAGACATACATGATGTAATAGATTGACCAATCGGCATACAGCAAGAAATCACGGTCCTTTTAATTGAAATGGCAGTTTACCAGTCCTGTCTCAGCTCAAAGTGTCCACCCTGACATGAATTGGTCACCATATTTTCATAGTTTACAATTTCAGCACTTGTTTCAAACCAGTAATAAATTTCTACAAGCACATTGGAATTCCTTAGCTTTTGCCTGTGGAAATTGTGGTATAGCTTCTCAGTCCAGGTTTGTCAGTCTCCCTGTGTTACCACTTTTAAATCATGGCTTAAAACTCATTTTCACTCTTCAGTATTTGGGTCTGCTTGATATTTTTTTTTGTACCTTATTATGTTTGATTACTTTTATACTGCGTCTTGCAAATTGCACCTGGGTCTGTTAAAGTGTATAGCATTTTGGATTAACTATTGTCATGTTTAAATGTTCTATATAAATAAACCTGACTGGTATCATCTTACTATCCTGTGCGAGCAAAGGGTCGGGTCGGTGCGCAGGGTCAGTCATTTTACCTTAGTGCTTCTGGAGAAGTTTTAAGGGTTAGGGGTCTTTCTCAATGGCCCAGTGGTGATGTAATGACTGTGCCAGCCATGGGATTCAAACCCATATCCTTCCAGCCAGAGACCCCTAACCCACAGAACCACATTGTCATAGTCAAAGCATGCTAACGCTGATTTGTCCAGCCTGCTGTAGTGTTTCTGTTATGCTGCTGCAGTTTGGACCCAGAAACCCCGGATGACCTAGTGGCTGGAGCTGGCGGCATTTTCCCAGAACTGTGCAAATTTCTTTCCCAGATTTGGTATCCACAGACACATTTCCTCAAGTGATTCTGTGAATCCGTATCATTTCCTTCATCGTGGAAGCAAAAGCGTAAGAACACCTTCTCCTGTTTCGGTCATGTGACATTTTTCTTTTTCATCTATTCCTTAAAAATATCCGTATGTATTTCGTTTTTCTTAACAGAAAGACAGAATATCTAACATAATGCGACCTGAAACAATGATATTAATTGTTTGCATAAGTGAAAATGTGATGGATAAGTGTGTAAACAGCCAGAACAGAACCAGATGTAGTTCACATTGCCAAAAGCGTAGCAGCAAAAATACTTCTTTAGCGAATAGCATCCAGTCCAGACCCAGCTTTGTGCCCTGTGCTGCTTGGGATTGACTCCAGCTCTGCTTTCCCCCAACCCTGACCAGGGTAAGTGACTGGAAGATGGATGGATACCAGGGCAGTTTTCCTCCTGTTCATACTGTCGAGACACTCAGCTAGGTGGCATCCATCACAAAAGCACATATATTTTGGTTTTGCCATTACTCTGTACTGCTTACATCATCATTCAGCATTCTTGGCCCCGTGTCGTCCAGCTAATCATTGCTTCTTTTCCTTACTCTTCTCAAAATGTGGTAACAAGTGAACGCAAAGCAGACCATCTGTTTATCTTCCAAACCAAGGTATTTAACGGGAGTCAGGGCGTTTCATAATCCCTCATTGGAAAACTGCTTAAGCTTAATAAAAACAGCAGCGATCTGGAAGCTGGCCTTTGAGATTTTTTTTTTGCGTAATCCCCATGTTAAATTTTCTAATTGGGGTCTCTCCAGGTGTCGTAGCTGATTTGCTACAGATGGGGATGTGCTGTGGTCTCACTTTTCCAGTGCTCACCGAGGGCAATAAAAGCGTGGATTTTCTCCGTTTCCGCAGATGCTCTCGTGCCCAGACTCTCAGAGGGAGACGGGAGCGAGTGGGACCGCAAGCAGGACCGCGAGCCTATACTGTTTTTATCGAAGGCTGAGCCTGATGGCGAGTGGACGGCCCTACCCTCCTTTTTAAGCCCCGACATTAAAACCGAAGCCCAATCAAAAAGGACAAGCCGTGTTGGGGCCAGCCCTCTCAGCTGCCGGGCCTCCGGGGTGCTTGGCCGTTCTCCTTCTTTTCATCCGCCCGGCTGCGTGCCGTCGCCTCTGCGGTCGGCTGCAAGGACGTGGCCCCAAGGAGGAAAAGCTCTTTCGGCGATCAGAACTCGTTAGCTCGTGCTTTTTAAGCTCAAGGAATCTATGATGGCTTTCAGGCTCCTCAGGTGCAAAGGAGCCATGTTATTTTTTTAAGTCGAGTAAAATAAAGTCTGAAAGTCAAATAAAGAATGATAATTTCTGAAGAGTTTTACGAGCGGAGCCTGCGGAAATGTTTAAGCGCACTTAGGTACGCGCGGCTTTTCTGCTCCCCCCATCATTGTCTTTCGCCTCTCTTTGCGTCGTGTTTCCTCTTGGGAAATCAGGAGTTCGCTGGGGGAGGAGGTGCGGGTATTTATTCATGCCAGAAGGTGTCACTGTAATCAAAACATGAAGTGATCTCAATTAAAGGGACTGGTGCCTTTTTTTTTTTATTTTTTTTTTTTAAATAGGTACCTTCTCAGTGAAAGACCATGTGGGGAGTCACAGACTGACACAACTTCAGAGAGGGCTGGGCATGCCCGAATCCCCTGTCTTTACTGCTCTGAGCTGTGTCTATCTGTCCTACTACTGTATATGCGAGAACAGAAGCTGGGAGACCCAAATGCAGAAACGGCGACGGCGGGCAGAAATCTCGGCCGGAGTCATGAGAGCAAAGAGATCGATAGCCAGGGGAATCAGTCTTACAAATGCACAAGAGGAGGATGGTCAGGACACAGAGGGAGTCCAAAGAATGTCAGGAGAGCAGAACTCAGGAACTGGAGAGAGGAGAAAGATCAAGGTATGACACATAAGACAGAAATAGCGTTCATGAACAAATTAACTCACACTGAGGAAGCGGGCAGAGGAGCTTGAACAGCTATAGAACAGGAGGAGCTAGTAATCAGTTCAGCTAATTAAGTCGAGTTCACATACAGGCAGTGACACTGCAGCAGAGTTTATATTTATAGTGTTCTTATTATTAATAAAGCACATATTTTCAGGCAAAAGTGCATAAAATGTCCAGAGGGAAAAACTGTCTATACTGTACACGGCTCCATGGGAATTTGCTATCGTACTTTGAAATCCCCTGACAAGCCATTCATCAAACTCCTCAGGGAGTGCTGCCTTACCTTTCCCACCAGCCAGGACCGAAGGAGAACTTGGACATGAGTACATGGACAGGAGGAGAACATAGAGTGGAAGAGAAAATGGACAGGAGGACATGGTGATGAGGACATGTAGAGGAGAACATGGAGAGGATGGAATGGAGGAGAATATGGGGAGGGAAACATGGAGAGGAGGCAATGGTCAAGAGAACATGAAGAGGAGGACATGGAGAGGAGAACATGGAGAGGTGGCAATGATCAAGAGAACATGAAGAGGAGGACATGGAGAGGAGAACATGAAGAGGAGGACATGAAGAGGAGGACATGAAGAGGAGGGCATGTTGAGGAGAACATGGAGACCCTCAGAGTCGTTTGTCCATATGCACTATGTGCTGTTCTGGCTTTGTGTGCAACAAGGAGGATGTTTGCAATTTTACTTTTATTGTGTGGTTTAGATCATTTTTTATTTAGTTTTAAGAATTTGCGTTTCATGTGTGTTGCTTTCTTATTTTGATTAATTGGTCACAGTTTTCCTGAATAGGACAAGCAATTACAGAAAATAGATGGATGGATGTCGTTTGCTCATAAAAAATATTGATGCGAAATTTACCTCTGTACAGCTTGTATATTTAAAAATAATCAGCTCTTACTTTTTCTTTTCATAGATTTAGTGGTAGATTTAGTATCAGGGCAGGAAAGCAGTTTGGGTAAATACTTATGACATCGCTTAATATCTCTGACAGAAGCTTTAGTTCTGCTGCTTTCAGTTGATGAGTATTTAATGAAAATATGCTAAGTGGATGAACACGAATCGCCTACCATTTCTAGTGTTAAAAACAGAGACAGGCCAGCAGATCCAGGGTCTGGGACACATTTTTTTCCTGCCTCGATGGTAATCTGCACCAAAGCTTAACGCAAGCTGAGCAAATTTCGATCTTCGAGGAGAAGTGGGGATGCAGAGAATGCGATACCGGCAAGATGAGCGAGACGGAAGCGTCTCCCGCCAGCTCCACTCTCCCCCACAGAGTGCTAAAGCGCAGTCACTGCCGAATTCCTTCCCGATCGCCTCAGCACCTGCTCCCGAAATCTGTCTTTGCCCTGGATACTGCAGGACACTGAGGCCTGATGCACTGCACATATGCTGCCTTGGCAGCTTCTTGACTTCTGATCGATTTTGTTTCTTCTATAACCACATATTTAGAAAATAACATGCAAAAGTTAACCGGGTGACTTTCTTTGTGCTGGGAGTATTCACCATATTCACTGCCGCCTTGCAGACTAAGGGCTAAAGATGATTCTCAGGACCCATTTAAAGTGTTTTTACTGCTTAAATTATACTGTATATGGAAATATTTATGGTGTAAAGGTTTGTATGTTCTGCGAGAAAAACCTGCACCTTGGCCTCTGCAGTGCTTCATTATTGAGCTGCATTAGTGTGCCGTGAGGAGAACCTGCACTTTAACCTCTGCTGTGCTTCATTAATGTGCTGTATTAGTGTGCCGTGAGGAGAACCTGCACTTTGGCCTCTGCAGTGCTTCATTAACATGCTGCATTATTGTGCCACAAGGAGAACCTGCACTTTGGCCTCTGCAGTGCTTCATTATTGAACTGCATTAATGTTCTGCGAGAAAAACCTGCACTGTGGCCTCTGTTGTGCTTCATTAACATGCTGCATTTGTGCCTGCAAGAAGCTCCAGAGAGGTCAAACCCACTTTCTGTCAGCTGGGTCAGGAGATTGCGTTCCTCTCAAACTGGCCATCTCTGTAGATGCTGTAGAGCTCATATGTTTGGAGGGGCGAGGGGGGCTACGCGATTCTGTAGCTCTTCCAGATAGCACTGTTTTTTTAAAAATGAAAATGATAAACATTACCTGGTCCAGAGGAAAAAGTATCTTAGGCAGGAAATGGTATTTAGTGTCTCTCAAAGGGAAAACTTGTCTTCCAAGTTAAATGTCCATGCTGGTGTGCTGGCAGAGCCTGGGCCTCCGTGGTGGGGGTGGGGTGTGCAAACAGCCCACGCTGCAGTGAGAGGGACGCTTGCAGGTGTGGCGACGCGGGGGAGAGGGGGCCCCCTGCCAAAACAGCCACCTGTTGTTCCATAGCTGTAATTTTAGGACTTCCCCTTGTCCGGTCTTTACATTGCTCTGCCCCCCCCCCAGTACTCCCCTCTGCCAGAGGCCTGATGATCGGAGCCAAGAGGGGCTGGGGGCTGTCATGCGTATGGCAGCTCACTAACCGCTAGGCCCCCTGGGGGCTGGGATGGACAGAGAGGCAGTGAAGAAGCCCCCCCCCCCTTCAGTGTCCGGGGGAAAGTAGCTGTCTAGACCACTTGGTATCTAATTTGCAAAAGCAGCTCTGTACTTCCGAGCTGTGAGGTTTCAGCTCACAGGCCCAAACACTAATGTGTGGCTGTTTCTGGGGAAAATACGTAAAAAGTCTGATGAGG
The DNA here is from genome assembly GCA_015163995.2 of Mormyrus lacerda. NCBI lineage: Eukaryota > Metazoa > Chordata > Actinopteri > Osteoglossiformes > Mormyridae > Mormyrus > Mormyrus lacerda. Next base: position 5,240,036 of record JAABNX020000151.1, read on the forward strand.
AATGTCTCAGCACTCCCATGGCCGTCTCTTTTCATTTACCTTCTACTTGTTCAACTAATTACTCTTTTCAACCTGTGAAAGAAATGATAGTAATATTACATCTGTTATAAATCTCATATATTCCCTTTTCTACTGGGCCCTTATGAATAACAATTCAGATAAATGTTATTTTCTGCAAATAGTCTCAGGGGCTGTCATAGGCTTGTCTAGAATAAACTTAAAATGATTTGCTTTAGTTAAACCTAAGTGCGGTATAAATAAAACTCTACGCCGGCTTTCATAAAAGCTTACAGAGAAGCTACCAGACAGTACTGTTATTATCGGAGCCATCGCAGGTGCATAGATGATTCACTCTATTCCGAACGAGTCCACTACAACAAGCATCCACCGCATTGCGCTGTGAAACAGGGTCGCAGAATGAAGGCAGGCCCTTCACTTGTGTCTGCAGAATGACCCCATCCATTTCCATGGTTTTGCTCTAAGTGTTACTGTCATTTTTCTCTCAATGTTACTCTGAATGTTACTGTCATTTCGCTCTCAATGTTACTCTGAATATTACCGTCATTTCACTCTCAGTGTTACTCTGAATGTTACTGTCATTTCGCTCTCAATGTTACTCTGAATGTTACTGTCATTTCGCTCTCAATGTTACTCTGAATATTACCGTCATTTCACTCTCAATGTTACTCTGAATGTTACAACCCAAACCACCTTCCTATTCCTTATCTACCTCCCTCCCTCCCTTCTTCAGGCCCGTCAGCAGCTCCTGACAGTGTTCGCTTTCAGAAAAATGTCGCCTAGGCATTTTCTGAAAGGGAGGCTGCCATCAGTCATGAAAGTGCATGAGCGAATAGAGCAGCAGAACGGTAATATCAGTAAAAAGAATGAGCGCTGAAAAGTAAAGAGGACAACAGCTGGCAGAAACCTGTTAGCAAAATATATCAATGGTGTTCATAGCACTGCTGTGTTACTTGGTGATTTTTTGTCCATCTTATGCACTGTGCTTTTCACTCACTCTCTCCGGCGGGTGTCGGGTCTGGCTGCCCGGACCCCGTGTGGTGCTTTGGCTGACAACGCAGCGGCCGATAACCAGAGAAAAGGCTGTTAGGCACGCATAACACAGCAGCGCGTGTAGCTAATATGATAGACAGCTGTGCTTTTTCTCTACATTGCAAAAGCCTGGAATTGCATTTTTTTCCCAAAGGACCACAAGACCCCAAATGAATGGCTTCTAATGGATGGAAAAGAACGAAAATTAACATCTTGGGGGGCAGCATGTGGCTCAGTGGGCTAAGCCTCTGTGTCTGTCTGGAAGGTCGCTGGTTCGAGCCTCACTTCAGCAGAATATTGCATTGCATTGCATTGCATTGCAATAGTCACATCTCTGGGCCCTTTAACAAGCCCCTTAACCCCCAGCTCTATGGTTGCCACTGTGCAAGTTTGCTCTCACCTGCCTGGCTGCCATGCAGAGGAAGATGGGGTTAGTGAATAGGTGCTAATTTATTTATTGCTATTTTCTTATTTGATGTAACATGTGAAGTCTATGGGGTTCAGGGCCTGGGGGTTGTATTAGCCATTTGCTAAAGCCTTAGCTTAATACTGCCTTCTAAACTCTCTGACATATATCGCTCTGGAAAAACTAAGAGACCTCTCCATATTTCTGAAAAATCTGCATTGTTAAATCCTGGTTTAATCCTGGTTGAATCCTGGTTCTACTGACAGAAGGTTACACAGCGAGCCAGGATGCTTCTAGGCTGACAGCAGTACACAAGAATAACGTGAAGCAGGAGACACTGGGAACGACCAGAAACCAGCCAGGTAAAAGGCAGAAGCGACTTCCTTATGCCAGAGATGACAGTTAACTTATCTGACAGTTTCTCATGAATCGGAGGATGACATCAAGTGACCTTCAAAAGGAATGGGAAACATTAAGTGCAGGTGTGAAGTGCACCGCTAGGACAATTCATAACAGGCTCCTAGAAGCAGGATTGAAGTCCCAGAAAGCAAGGAAGAAGCCCTTCATTAATGAGAAGCAGAAGAGTCAGGTTGGAGTTTACAAAAAAATTTATATTTAACACAGACGCACACCCATAGATTGAGAAATGAGTGAAACTGAATATCTCTTGATCTCTTTTTTTGTCCAGAGCTGCTTGTGTTCAGACAAAGCAGCTAGCAGAGACTGTTACTTTCTGTGGAAAGGTGGGATCATTGTACAGAGTACCTGGAAGGGGGGAGTGACACCAGAGAAAAGAGGGACCGAAGGAGGAGTCACAGCTGCACAAGCCTACATCCATAGAGGCTGGCAGGCTTGGGGTGTGTGTGTGTGTGTGTGGAGGGGAGGGTATTCTACCCCCTCACTGCCCCTCCTTGTCAGGATCTATAACTCAGCCTCCCCTTCAGTAAAAATTCATCAACCAGCAACCCCCCCTCCACAAATCAATAACTGCACACACTTTAAGGCCTTTGTATTTTTCAGTGTTAACTGTATGTTTGCTGCTCAGAATCGGAGGTGAAGAACAGAGATAAGGTCCAGCACATGGAGAGAGCACCTGTGGGTGGCGTGGTGCTCTAAAAGGCCGGCATACTGCATTGCCCCCCCCCAAAACACACTCCCCCCATCCCCCACCCCAGCAGGCAGGGGCTCATGGAAGCACATGGGTTCAGGGTTTTCCTTCAGTGGGAGGATGCCTGTTTCCTTTCACAAGAGGGGTTAGAAAAGACCTATGACAAACCCAAGGGGCTGGGGGGGGGCGGTAATCCAGTCTTCAGGTTTAATTCCGTGGCGCTAGAGGAGTCCCCACGTCCCCAAGAAAATTCAGAGCGTTGGACCAAGCAGACAAAGCCCAGTGTCAGTGTCAGGTGAGGACCTTCTTAGGAAAAACGCATGAAGGCATCAGACAAAAGGCAGTCAGCGGATAAAAGGTGTCCTTTGTGGCACTCCGAAGGACCCATGAGGAATCAGGCAACTGAAATATATTTATAGAGAACCACATGCAGCCAAGCAGATGTCCCATGTATTTGACGTTCTTTAAAAGAACAGTGTGGATCTTCAGTCTCCCTCTTTGATTAACTTCTTAAAGTTGATTTTCTGTCTCTGCCTTTGTTCTGCATTAAAAAAAAAAAACAAATTCAGTTATAAGACCTGCCAGTTCAGTTCAGTTAAACAACTGTTCCCTACTGTACATTTCCATCCATAAATATAAATTATCTCATTTTAAAAACAAACAAATCCTGGGCAAATTTATCAGTTTGGTTATTCTAGCACGTGGGCAAAGCCAAAGCCCCTAACTGCCGGATGATTCCAATTTCTTTTTGTCGCAGAATGGGACGATATTTCCAGGGCAGGAAGCAGGCTCCGGGAACAGTGAGTCTCAGTCTTTCCGTTCTCACCTTTCCAGGCTCAGTGACACACCTGGCTTGCATTATTCTCATTTGCTCTGCTGAGAGGCCGCGTAATTGGAATGTCATTGTTTGGTCAGCTCTGCTGCACGAGGCAGGCTGGGTTTTACACATGGTGCCACGTCGCGTGCAGTCGTGTATCTGGTCAATTGTTACATGGGAGATTCTTGCAATAAAAAATATTAATGATTATAGTGTACGTTAAATTACACGGTATTCAAGTAAAATATCACAATATCAGTTTAAAAAAATAAAATAAATCACTATTTAAAAACAAGTACACACATATATAATGCATATAGATTTAATTAAGACAGAGAATAAGAATATTGATAAATGATTATTACACCGATGCAGTTAATTTAAGCTTTAAAATACTTCAACAACTCCCAGAGATACATATCTCATTTTCCACATCCCATCTAACAAGAAGAGATTTTACTTTAACACCAGTATTTCAGTTTTTTTTGCCGCCAGACGGGTAAATTTGGCAGCTTGTTAAGTGATTGCACTTGTCAGTTTCCCCTGCTGGGACGGGCTGTGGATTGTTAGACTTGTAATCTTACCCTTTCAGAAGACACATCTGTTTGGGTTATTAACCATCACTTCAGAGCTCAATTTATCATCATGATGTAGAATAAATATGAGTCCTGGCCGCACTTGAGCGATGTGTGATTTCGGCTCAAGCTGTCATTCACTGTATCGTATGTACCTGAACGAAATCGCTCCGGGGTTTAACAGATAAATCTACAATGGCCACCATAACAAAATGGACTAAATCATTTCACAGTTTGTAAAAATATGCGTTAGTTTGTATTTATTTTCATAACAATTTTTATCATTTTAATTTTAAAGCTTTTTATTTTGTGAGAGTTTTCGGGAATTTTCCAACCAATTTTATTAAAACAGATTTAGCGATATTCATTTATTATCATTATTTGTGTCCTTCAAACCTACAGTCCCGTTAGCTGTCACATTGGTCTTGAAAGGTAATAACAGTCACGAACGAGTTAAAATTGGCTCGCTATTATACTGTAACGTGACTTACTGTGCTACAGGCACAGCATCCGTATGTCCAAAGAGGAATATATTAAGGACAAGCTTGACTCGGGAGTATGTCCTGAAAAGTGCTGATTCTCTATAAGCAGCTTTCCACATGAAGAAACTTTACGTTGTGATTTTCATGTCCCTGGGACTCTGTAGCTACTTGGGACATATGCTTGTAATTTTTACAAATTCCCTTTTTGGTTGCAGAACCGTTAATTGATTGTTTGATATATATACTTTCAAAGTGTTCACTAAGGCTATTTACAACTATGTAAGGAAACATACTCTGCTGAGTGTAGATTACTGAATAATAATATAAAAAAGCAAGTTATATTTAACGAAACTGAAAAGGAAAAATCAAGGACTTTTTATTGGACCAAATGGCTTAACTCTTTTCACATTATGGACGATTAATGGGAAGTGTGGTTTCAGTGTATTTTTCTAAATTGTCAATTTTAGGCGCTAACTGCAAAATTTCAACTGATTTCATCATGCGCTTAAAAGCTAGGAATAAGCAAGGGCTGGACGGCGGCGCTGTAAATGTGTTACTTATAAGCTTAAGTCGTTTAACTCGGGTATTAATTTTAAAAAAATAAAAAGGCGTGTACCACGCTTGGTCCAAGAAAAATGCAGCCCCGTGCCAGATGTGTACCGCTGGAAGCCGAAATGAATTATGGGATATGACAAGACGGCGCGCGGTGATGAAGCTCGCGCGGCCGAGGGCGGCTCGCGCTCCCTGGGTCACGTATGCGTTTTAGGTGTTATTTTAACGTCTGCAGTTATAATTATAATTTTTTTTGAGCTCTGTTTTATTTTCATTTTTAGTGCTGGACTTTAATAGGCATGATGAAAGTGAATTATATCTGATGGCTTTTGATTCTATTTTACTCATATCATTATTGGCGAATTTCAGTACATTAGTGAAAGCGCACGTTTTCTACTTTAATTCCTCCTGCATGTGTCATTACGATGTTGTAAAACATTTAATATCAGTGTAACCTCACCGTCGTACAATGTATTTTTTCTCCAGTTGTTAAATACTAAATGTGAAATATTTAAAACAGTTTAATGTAGTTAAAAGCTTAACGTTTCAAGGCAGCATATAATTGATTACAAACTAAAACAATGGCAGCCATTTCGTTTTAGGCCAACGTGTTATTCCTCTTTATTAATGACTAAAGTTTTCTAAATGCCATCAAGACAAAACCCGAATTTAAGTTCAAATGATCTGATTTGTTTTATTCATTTACTTAAAAATATGTTATTTGCTTACTTTATCGCTTAAGTACCCATGTTATTTTTAAATATAGGCCTAAATGGTATATTGGTTTAAATGATATTCACTAGATGAATGATTATTTTGATCTTTGTTAGTTGACACATCACATGAGTTTTAAGTTGGGTATTGAATGGAACATATTTCATTGTTAGTGAATAATTCTCTAGATTCATATAGCAAAATTCTTTAAAAGTGTGCCCTTCAAACTTGAGTTTAATTTCTGACTTGCATTCATTTGTAGAGAGCTGTGTGAGATGCATGAACAAGAATTTGTAGTTCTGAAAATATAAATAAATACACAAATATACAATAATGTGTACCAAATATGTAAAGGCACCTGACTGGTATCAGAATGACAGCATTAATAATGGTAAGGCAGAGGGCTTCTTTAGATCGGCAGAGGTGCAGTGGGTGTGGTAAATTGCTCAGGAAGACTCACAGGTACTTCTGGGAAAAGACAGATGTTCTTAGTATCCTTGGAAGCTTTACAGAGTTGGCTGGTCTCATCTGCCAGTGGCATTTCTGAAACAGGTATCTTTTTTCACACTATAAAACTGAATTTAAAGATTTTAAACCAAAATCTTGCCCGAATCTCCTCCACAAATCTTCTTTCTGTCTGCTTTATATATCGATAATCTTTAATTGATTAGCCCTGTAAGGTGCTGCGTCTGCTTGGCGACTTGCTTTAGGTTATGCATTTTCACACAGTTTCGAGTATGAAATTTCAATTTCTGCTGAAAAGCCAGTTCGGTTTTCATTGTGAGTGAACTGGCATTATCTCATCTTATTTGTAACCTCACTGAGACCTTGTACCCCCCTGATTGGTGTGATAGAAAATGTATGGAAGGATATTTCCAAGCCTCTTTTAGTCAGGAAAGTGTCCCTGCTGTCAGAAAAGTCAGAGGCACATCCTGTGAGTGTACTGGGGTGTATTTGTACATGTGTGTCTGCGAGTGAAGCAGTTTGTGTGTTTGTCTGTGTGTGAGTGAGTCTATGTGTCAGTCTGTGAGCGTGTGTGTCTGTGTTTCTTTGTGTCTGAGTGTGTGTGAGCGTGTGGTTGATGGCTGCCCAGGCACTCACCATCTTCCTCTGGTTGCTGAGGCAGAAGGTGCAGATCTGCTTAGGCTGTGGGCTCTCCGCGTAGCGGCCGGCAGGAACGTGCCGGTAGTAGGCGGAGGTGCTGTGGCAGGGCTGCCCATCTCTGCAGGTCTCGCCCACCAGCAGCACGTTGCCCAGGTGTGAGATGTAGCTGGACGCCAGGCGCAGCGTCTCGATCTTGGATAGCTTGCGATCAGCCGGCTCTGTGGGGATGAGGGTGCGCAGGGCGCTGAAGGCCGTGTTGACACTGTTGGTGCGATCCCGTTCCCGTGCGTTGGCCACGTTGCGCTGACGCACCTCCACCACCGGGGGCAGTGCCCTGCCTCCCGGCTGACTCTCCCAACCACCCTCGGTACCGTCCAGGTGGAGTGGCCTCTCTTCCGATCCCGAGCTTTCGCTGCCCATCTCCTCGTCCTCTGACGGCATTCTGACCTCCGAGTAGAGGATTCTGCTGGGAACAGTGCGCACCATCGCCGAGGACATCGTCCCCAAGCCTCGCTCTCGCCTTTTGTCCTCTTTCACTTCTCGTTATTCATAGGACATGTGCGTGCGGCCCCGTCTCGTTCATGCGTACCGGCCAGTGCTCTCCATCCCTCAGAAATGTCGGCGTGCCTCCCACCTACCCCTGGAAATTCAGTACAAATCCATCAGACATGATTCCAGGTTTTTGGAAAAATCTGTCCAGCTGTGGGAGATGGTGGCGGCTCCTCAAAGCCCCCCCGGCAGGATACCTGGGCCTGAGCTCCCCCTCATCCCACCATCTGCTTTTTCTGCTATGGACCCACGTGTGGTCTCTGCTTCACAGTTTCAGTTTGGTGCAGCTTTATAGCCAGTGGGAATGTCTTATGTGAGGCCCCGCCCCCTGCCCCCCCATTCACTCAGTTCTCCCGGGCTGACTCGCTGAGCGAGGTGGGGGGGGGGGTGGTGTCCCACAACACAGGGCTGCTCGCTTCTTTAATGGAAGCAGATGTGTGGAATACATTCTGTTGATGGACTCGTCACCCGGGACGGGGCGACGCGCACCATGGTCTTCCCAAAGGCCCATTTGTTCAATTTATAGGGTTTAAATGGCAACACTCTATGGTTCTTTAAAAGAATTTTCAGCCGACAAACTCCAGACTCCTTATCCCTTGAAATATGAATGTATGAAAATGCCTTTGACTGTTCAGATTTTATTGTTAAAAACACAAGACGTTAGTGGTGGACGTATGTCCCCTTGTTACGCCGATGTTTGGCGTGATTTAGCAAGAGCAAGCAATCTCAGCGATCTTGGCAGCACTGGATGGCAGGAAGTGATCAGAAACTGGATCTCACTGGGCACGTGGAGATCACCGCGGCTCGCTCACAGCCCAAAAGCCGCAGTGCTATAACTGGCCGCGCAATGCAGGGAACGCCGAAGGCGCAGGCCGCCTGAGCGGGGAGAGCAGCAATCTGGAATGCGACACGGCTGCGGGGTTGTGGGTCAGAGCCTTGCGGACAGGTGAGCATGTAAGTGTCAGCTGGTCGTCGTTCACTGAAATGCAGTCACATGCCGATACCTCGCATTTCAAACGTCTCACGTGCCTGCAGCAGGCTCCACTGCACAGTTGCTGCCTTAAAAATATGAATTCTTATATAATGTGCCTTATAAGCATTACTGATGATTTTTCTAATAAATATTATTGAAAACATATGGAAAGATTAAAAAAAGATGCTCATATTCGGTCTGAACATCAAAATGACAGAATATCTTAAAAATTTTGCAATGCTCCAAAATTTTATATTGCAATATTCCAATACACACAGAACATCAAGGGATGCTTGCTTAATTCAGCAAAAATGTTTGGTTTTGTAACAAAAATCATTATTTCATTCGTTTCCAAAAAATTATTAGCAACATATAATAACCAGTTATTTTACTTAAAATATTCATTTCAAGTAACAATAAACTGAAACCCAAATTATAATCCTAGAAGAGCTGTTCTGAGTTAGAAAGTCCATTGACAAGCAGCCTCCCTGGGTGCTTTTAAATTAGTGACACCTTTGCAATAACATAAAACACCAAACATTTGTGTTTAGTATCCCTCTGGGAGTCAGTGACTACAATTGTAATTATGCCAAAATGGCAAGAACAGAAGAACAGAGTCAGTCAAAACAATGGCAATAAAAAGAAAATGTCTGTGCAGAAGATATGTGCAGATATGTTAAACATTGCTTGTCAACAGACTTTTGTTATGATACCAATAAATTTGCAACATTTTTACAGGATTAACTAAGCATCCCAAGACTTTCTGTGAGCACTGCATTTATCCGCTTATGCAAAGCAATAACAATGCACTATGCATATGGTCGATATGATCATACCAGAATACAATCTGTACATTTAGCATGAAATTCCTGCTTAGCAAGCATAACTGAAGCCAATTCTAGACTGATCACTCGAATAAATTGTGATGTTTTCAGCCTATAACATTATTGCCGTGTTTAATAATGCAATCACAATACAAAGCCATTGTGACCATGATGATGGATGATGCAGTGCGACCTGATTACCCGCCAGGCAGAAATGACCCCCTGGGTGGGGCTGACTCTAACGCTGACCCAGCTGGGTCTGGCGTGTGGCGGCTGCCCTCCTGGCCTCTTCTCTGACGCAGACAGGGCAGCCCCACTTAGGGACCAGGAGCGACGGCAGGGTGGTGGGCTGGGGGAGACCGGGGACTGGGGAGGCTAAGAAAACATGAATGTGCTTATTGCTGAAGTGAAGGGCTGATGCAGATTTCAGCATTTATGATTATTTTAATCAGCTGGCATTGGTTATTTTCCCCTTTGTCCTCCAGAAAATTTTCCAGATCATTCACAATGCAAAGAAAGTCGCACATATAAAATGAGGCTGAAAGATCAGAGACAGCCACCCCAGGCAGGCTTGCCCCGCCTAAGGACACACACAGCCACCCCAGGCAGGCTGGCCCCATCTAAGGACACGCAGCGGCTGCTTTATAAAGTCACATATTTTATATAAATAATGCTTTTCTCCAATAAAAGAGCAGCGGGGCTTGCAGGACCTTAACGGGGCATTAAGATATTTTTTTTACAGGAAAAAATTATTCCGACTATATGTATATGTTTCCGTTCTTATGTATATGTTTGTATATTAAAATGTCCACGAATAAACATCTGATAAATTTTAGCTTTTCTATAAAACAGACCGGTAATGATGTCATAAAACTGACATCCTGTGCTCCGGAATGTTCTCTTTCTGTAGTATTATTACTCATGCAGTGTTTTTTTTTCTTTTTGGGGGGGGGGATGGTTTGGACTGTTCTTCTGCTCTTATTTTCCAGTTTCATGCACCGGAGTCCTTTTTCGCTGCCAGACGGTCTTTCCTGGTTAGTAGTGGCTGTCGCACTTCGTTCAGCAGGCTGCATTATGCTGGCTCCTCAACCAACACAAACACATTATACGCATTATAGTAGTAATCACACCACTCTGTCTGGGGTATATAAAAAAAATCATGGAAACTGAACAGGAGTCAAGAATTAGGGCTGAGATTATGTAGATTGTAAATGATCCCTGGAGGAAAAATGCTAAAAAAGGCTTGTGGAAAAGAGCAGCATTTCAAGGCCGTGAATGGTCATTATATTCATGTGTGCTGTCTTCTCCAGCACAGCAGCACCTAAGCAGTTCAGGCTGAGCGGTGGGGACACTGCACGTCAAAAAATGCGATTCTCCATGCAGACCCAGCCCCCTGGGACATTCTCTATAAAATTTAATACCAGTAATTAAAAGTAGGTGCATGCTGTCACCACCATTTAGTGTAAAATCCTTGTAACAGCCCATACAGGCATTTTTTTTCCCACAAATCTGAGAATGCATGGAATTCATGAAAAAAATGTATGTTTGTACAAAATGCAATTTTAGGTTGAATTGAGGACTTCAACTCTTTTGATAAAGCTTTTGGAAAATGACATTAATCTTTGTTTTTAGTTTTAATTGTCCATCAATAATGACTTTGGAAATGATTAATTAAAGCTAGGCCATGACAAAAAAAATTTCTAAATCAATAAAAATCAGCTTCAATAATTCAATAAAAATTTGGTCTTTGGCAGTTATCATGAACTTAGGTGTCACGCCCCACATGCCTTTACTCCTGTGTTCCCTGTTGTGTGGTGCTAATGAACCACACCTGTTCCTTGTTTAACCCTGCCTCTCGTTTCAGACCTCGTGTGGATGATCCCAGGTGCCTCTCGTTTCAGCCCTCATTGCTGGGAAACTTATTGCCCAGAGGACTTTTGAGGTTGTAAATCTACAGTTGTGGCCAAATGTTTTGAAAGTGACACAAATATTAATTTTCACAAAGTCTGCTGCCTTAGTTTTTATGATGGCAATTTGTATATACTCCAGAATGTTATGAAGAGTGATTAGATGAATTGCAATTAATTTAAAAGTCCCCCTTTGCTATGAAAATGAACTTAATCCCAAAAAACCGATTTCCACTGCATTTCAGCACTGCCACATAGGAACCTACTGACATCATTTCAGTGATTCTCTCATTAACACAGGTGAGAATGTTTACGGACATTTTAAGGACAAGGCTGGAGATCACTCTGTCATGCTGATTGAGTTAGAATAGCAGACTGGATGCTTTAAAAGGAGGGTGGTGCTTGAAATCATTGTTCCTCCTCTTGTTAACCATGGTTACCTGCAAGGAAACACGTGCAATCATCATTGCGTTGTACAAAAAAAGGGGTTCGCAGGCAAGGATATTGCTGCCAGACAGATTGCACCTAAATCAACAATTTATTATTATTATTATTATTATTATTATTGGAGCATCAAGAACTTCAAGGAGAGAGGTTCAATTGTTGTGAAGAAGGCTTCAGGGCACCCAAGAAAGTCTAGCAAGTGCCAGGACTGTCTTCTAAAGTTGATTCAGCTGCTAAGAACAGTTTGGTGATGAGCAATTCCTTTTCCACCATGATGGAGCACCATGCTATAAGGCAAAAGTTATAACTAAGTGGATCAGGCAACAAAACATCAACATTTTGGGTCCATGGCCAGGAAACTCCCGAGACCTTAATCCCATTGAGAACTTGTGGTCAATCCTCAAGAGGGAGGTGGATGAACAAAAACCTACAAATTCTGACAAATTCCAAGAATTGATTATGCAAGAATGCGCTGCCATCAGTCAGGATTTGGCCTATAAGTTGATTAACAGCATGTCAGGGCGATTTGCAGATGTCTTGGAAAAAGAAGGGCTGTGGGAGCCATTTGTTATTTTGTTGTGGTGATGGTGGTGGTTGACACTAGGTGGCAGTGTGGGCTGAGTAAGCTACAAGTCACAGTGCAAGAGGGGAGAGAAAATCCCTAAAACGACGGGGTAAGGGTGAGGTGGCAAGGAGATCATACGGTTTACTGCTAATATACCATAAATTATAGTAACCATTGTGTTGTGATAATTGTAACCTTCATAATATCATTATTAACAGGGAACATGACCCAAAGATAAAACGGATGTGGATCTCAAGTTACTTTGTATAGTTATTGGCACGGTGTGTCATCAACAGGATCTAGCCACCTTTGCAGTGGAGTGGACGATGTTGGATAGTCAGTACAAGGGCCAACACTGCAAATATTGCCTCCTTACATAGAATTAATGTAATTCTCAATAAAACACTTATGAAATCCTTGTAATTATACTTCAGTATACCATAGAAACATCTGACAAAAAGATCTACAAACACTGAAGCAGCTAACTTTGTCAAAAACTAATGTTTGTTTCATTCTCAAAACTTTTGGCCACGACTGAACACTTGTCACTGACATGCAGATGCATAGCTGCTTCTTTGGCAGTTCAAATATTTAGTGAGGTCTGAAACTTCAGGAGAAAACCTGTGCGTGTTCTATTATATTGCTCCCTGGTTCTAATATTTGAACAAGCCTTGCACTGAGAGGAAAGTGGAAGAGGAACAATAACACTGACAGGAGAGTAAATGTGGAAGAGGAATGAATTTGACATAGAGGACAGTGAAAGTGGAAGAAGAACGAATCTCACAGTGAGAGGAAAGTAGAAGTGTGGAAGATTATGTGATTGACTCTTTTCTTATGAGTCCTTGTTGAGGATCTGGAAAGTAATTCACCTTGAGACTTAGGGTAATGTAAAGTTTCTTTAATAAGCAGAAGAACAGAACGAACCATCCTAACATGGTGACACAGCAAACAACGAAATTCACAAGCTTATATGTTTCTCTTTCCACCGGATGTTCTTCAGCTTCTTAGCCTATTCACAGCCTTGCCATTTTAGCACATTTTTATAAGCACTTACACCACCCCTGACAAAAGATGAACAGACTCTTCGTGCCTAAGGCCTAAGACATCGACAGCAATCGGACTCTTCCGATTCCTATAACAAACTCTTCTCGGTCCCATAACAATTTTCCTTCCATATTCCCCCCTTTTAATCATGCAAAGTCTGCATTATCCACAAGACGTTAGACTCAGAGTCTTTTCCTGAATCTTCTTCATCCCACCTGGCGTAATCGTGTCCATCGCTGAATTCACACAGGGAAGGAAGGGATGGTCAGTCCACCATCACGACACTGGCCACGTTCACGGTGACCTGAGAGCTCGCCGGGCCAAAAGGGGTGACAAAAAGCGTGGAATCAACAGCATAATAGACTTGGCCCCTGAAGTGAGAAGAGCTGAACCACAATTAAACAGTAACACAGTATCAATGTAAAATATAACAAGCACAATAATCATGAAAAGCCAATACAGCTGGACCCCTGTGGGAGGCCACCCACTAAGTATCACCAGGGTCAGGCACCCCTCATTTGACACACCTCATTCAGCTCCTTGTGCTAATTACCACAAAGGTCTTGAGCTGAATCATTTGTGGTGGAACAGGGAAAGAACTAAGCTACACAGGGCTCCGGGCCTCCAGGACTGGATTTTGACACCCCTGGTTTAGATTGATATGTAGCCAGTGGGACAATTTTGACAGTACCTCTGTCACAATAGCAGGTCCATTGTCCATAGTGATCCATCTGGGGATTCCCCACCACGGGATCACCTTTTTGAGTAGATTAAGCCATCCCCAGATATGCAAGCCTAAGAAGGCAAGGTCAGTTAGTTCCAGAGTGTCTCCACACCTCTTCTCCATCACACCTAGCTCTGATCCTCTTCCATCGTTGAAGCTCGCCCTCAGTCTCACCTGTTTCAATCAAAACAAGGTTATTTTCCAGAAAAGGATCATCGACAGTCATTGCCATTGCAGCCTTATCTTCAAATCCAGTGTGATCTTTAGCTAAAGTTTTGGCCCACTAATCAGCAAAATCATTTCCTTGACTAACCTCATCAGTCTGATTTGTATGTGCCTGCCATTTGACAATTGCCATCTGTTTGGGCAGCATGATAACTTCCAATAACTGCTTCACCAAGTGGTGATACTGTATGGGTTCTCCAGAGCTTGTCAGAAAACCTCTGTGCTTCCACAGGGCACCGTGATCATGGCACACCCTGAAGGTGCATCTCGAATCTGTGTACACAGTTACTTGCTGTCCTTCTGTCAGTTCAAAGGCTTTCTGTAACGCAAACAGCTCAGCTGCCTGGGTTGGACCAGTGTCCAGGCAATCGTTCTTCATCTACCAGTGATCCATCTTCCAGTCTCAGGGAGCACCCATCAACAAACAGGATAAGACCTTCTTCCGAGGGAACACTGGTCAAGTCCGGTTGAGACTTACTCATGATAAATCGCCTACAGGCAGCCATGAAGCTTTCCATCCTCCTCAGCAGGCAATAATGTGGCAGGATTCAAAGTAGGGCAACAATAGTTCGGGTTCGGGAGTAGATAATGTTCGGGAACAGGAAGTATACAAAATATTTAAATACCAAATCCAATCCGTAATCGAAGGAATAGTCATTAATCAGAAAATAGGTCAAAACACTGAAACCAAATACAAGAGAATAGCAACCAAATCAAAAACCAAAAGAGATTGTAATGAACAGTCAAATACAAATCACAAGCCAACAGAATATTAGCAAATGCTAGAGCATAAAGCTATTTGATGGGTTTGTGGGGATTCTTTTATAGTCCATTGGGTGGAAAGGCGGGAAACGGGAACGAGGTTCATGGTGGGAAATGGACATTGTGTAACTGGATTGGCAGATTTCTTTCTGTAGGGAAAGATGGATACACATACACACCCACACGCATACAGACGTAACATGGTACTGTGTAATTGATCAGGTTGTTCCTGATCTGGAAAACAGTCTCTCAAAACATTATTATCAATCAACTACCAGGCAACAAATGTTTCTGTTGACAGGTGTAGCTAATTTAATTTTCTGAAGTTACGGAAAATCCATCTTCCCCTACTCCAATTTGCATTCCTAACTTGCCCATCAGGTCACGACCCAATAGGTTAACAGGACAGTAGGGGGAAATCAAAAATTTGTGATGACATACAGCAAAGTCTGGGTTTATGCCTACAGCTAGGGGTACAGTTTCTTCCAAGAGTACAGAAATCCCAGAGGCTCCTGTGACCTTAACAGTCTTTCCTGTGGTGCGGACCCCCGGCACCTCTACTTTTTTTATTGTGGACCTGGTGGCTCCAGTATCCACAAGGAAAGGCATTTCCTTCCCCTCTATTCTCAGTTGTAGCACTGGGTCATCATATAGGTGTTGAGTTAGAATGACGAATTCACCATTTTCGCCATCCGTCCCTTCAAATCCCGATTGTGAATTCTGGAAAGTAGAGGGAGCAGAGGTACTTCCCCCTTGTTTTGGGCAGTTGGTGCTGATATGCCCCAGTTGATTACAGAAGAAACACACTACGGAACCAGGTATTGCAGGTTGGTTATCTCCCAGTCGTGGGTTAGGAACCTTCACCATAGGAAACATTTCACCATCTTCCCCATCATCATTTCCTTCTTCTTCAGGCACCTCATCTTTATGCTGAGGTGGGTCAGGGATGGCGTAGCTCTGGAACGGCCCTTCAGGCCTTCCCTGGAATGGTGGGGCAGTGGGAACTGCTCCTCCCCCAACAGCTTGCAGTGCTGGAGGGGCATAAGGGGGAGGACGAGACAGCACAGGAAGAGGCGGATACAATAGATTGGGGTCAGGTATCTTCTTTTTCTTTTCATTAGTCTCCTTTCCAGGAATGGTTGTAGAGGGTTTACTCATTTCTGCCTTATTCACCATCAGCCCTGTAGTCCCCTTCCCCTTCAGCTGGTCTACTTGGGTCTGTAGCCCTTCTATGGCCCTTGCCAGTGCAAGAGATTTCCACTGGTAGAAATATTCTGGTTTGTACATGCCTTTCCCGCAACAACCCCTACCCTTCCTTTCTAGTTTCCGCTCACACCATT
This sequence comes from Mormyrus lacerda, assembly GCA_015163995.2. NCBI lineage: Eukaryota > Metazoa > Chordata > Actinopteri > Osteoglossiformes > Mormyridae > Mormyrus > Mormyrus lacerda. The sequence goes on from JAABNX020000151.1 coordinate 5,256,201, forward strand.
CTATTTCTTCCAAATCTAGGGTGCCGTCCATTGGCCACCGACCCCCTGTCTGACGGTTCCATTCTTTACATGCCTTCTTTAACTCTAGCCCGGTCCCTTTTTCTACTACTTCTCTCGGGGAGGATCTCCACGTTACAGGATTCCACCCTTTAGTGGGAGAGAACCCATCATGTTTTCGCATTTCTTTTTCAAACACTGACATGCCCTCCGGATTGTAAGCCTGATCCTTGTCTGGTGGAAGTAGGTATGACAAGGTGGATCCAGACTGGTTGTTGCAAATCGATGTTAAAGTCTAAATTTACAGAGCCAGTGCTCATCCAGACAATACTCAGGTACAGTGCTGTGTTAGACAGTCAGAAGAAATGTTTAAAGCTGTTAATCAGGGTAGTAAGTACTCAGAACAAAACAAAAACACAATTTAATATTACAACATATGCACAATAACACAATAAAAAAACATTTAAAATAAAAATATTAGTTAGGGATACTGATTAGCTATACAAGGTGTGCTACAGTAGTGGTCGAATCAAAAAACATATAGCTGTATTGGATGATTGCTGCAAATTCTGGGGTAATGTTAGAAGTTTCAAATTGGCTAAATTGACACATTGGGCAGGCAACACCAACATGAAGATCATTCAATCATCAATTCCTTGGCTGCATAGGACTTTTGCACAGTACTGTACAGTATATTGGTCCACAACTCTAAGTGCTAAGTTTCTGATGCACAATACAGAGCAAGAAACAAGAAACAGAACAGCACAGTCATGAAAAGCAAGCGAGAAACTTGTTAGACATTAGAAATTTTATCTTACTGTGTCTCAGTTCAATCTGTCTCTTAATTTAATCTCAGGATTGTCCATTTCGGGGCAATGTGGTTTCAGGTGTTTCCTGGTGATGAACTAGGCCGGTCCCGTTTTTGACCCAGATTCCTCTGAAACAACCAGAAATCTCAGTTGTTGGGTGCTAGTTTTGTGGAAGATAAAATCACTATTTGAATAACCCTTCTCTTACTTAAGTCTTTTTTGAGGATCTTAAAAATAATTCACATTGAGACTGTAAGATAAAGTTTCTTTAGAAAGAACAGAAAGAAGCAGAGTGTCCCCATCTCAACGTGGTGACACGCCAAATAAAGAAATTCACAAGCTTAAATACTTTGCTCTAGCTTCCCGAAAAGGGCATATCAACTGTGATTGGTTACCCCAGCCCATGATCATCACATGACTTACCCCATTCACTATGCTTTCTTACCACAGCACATTTTACACTACCTGACTTACTTAATTTCCTCTCTCGCTCACCCACGCACACACTCTTAATTCAAACTACAGTTAGGTACATATATATTTGGACATACACAAGTTTTACTATTATACTTCCTTACTGAACTATATTCTAATTGATGTTATACAATGGAAGTGCAGACTCTCAGATTTCATTTTACAGTATCTACATTCAAACTGGATGAAGGGTTTAGGAGTTTCAGCTCATTAACATGTGCCACCCTCTTTTTAAAGGGGCCAAAAGTAATTGGACAATTCACTTAAAAGCTATTTCATAGACAGGTGTGGGCAATTCCTTCGTTCTTTCATTATCAATTAAACAGATAAAAGATGATTTGAGGTGTCTTGTTTGCATTTGGAAGATTGAGGTGCGAACATGCAACATGTGATCAAAGGAACTCAGTATGCAGGTGAAACTGGCCATCATTAGGCTGTGAAAACAGAAAAAAAAACAATTAGAGAAATTGCCACATTAGGAATGGCAAAATCTACAGTTTGGTACATCCTGAGAAAGAAAGAAAGCATTGATGAACTCAGCAATGCAAAAAGGTCTGGACGTCCATGGACAACAACAGTGGTGGATTATCGCAGAATCATTTCCATGGTGAGGAGAAACCCATTTGTAACAGCCAACCAAGTGAACAACACTCTCCAGGATGTAGGCGTATCAATATCCAAGTCTACCATAAAGAGAAGACTGCATGAAGGCAAATACAGAGGGTTCACTGCAAGATGCAAGCCACTCATAAGCCTTAAGGATAGAAAGGCTAGATTGGACTTTGCCTAAAAACATCTAAAAAAGCCAGTACAGTTCTGGAACAGCGTTCTTTGGACCGATGAAACCAAGATCGACCTGTATCAGAATGATGTAAAGAAAAAAAGTATGGAGAAGGGCTGGAACAGCTTATGATCCAAAGAACACTGCATCATCTGTAAAACATGCTGGAGGCAGTGTGATGGCTTGGGCGTGCATGACTGCTAGTGGCACTGGGTCTTTAGTGTTTCTTGATGATGTGACACAGGATGGAAGCAGCCGAATGAATGCGTGTTCAGAGACACCATGTCTGCTCAGATCCAGCAAAATGCAGCCAAATTGATTGGGCAGCATTTCATAATACAGATGGACAATAACCCAAAACACAAAGCAAAACCAACCCAGGATTTTAATAAAGCAAAGAAGTGGAATATTCTCGAATGGCCTTGTCAGTCATCTAATCTCAACCCCATTGAGCATGCATTTCACTTGCTAAAGACAAACTACTGACAGAAAGACCCTCAAGCAAACAGCAACTGAAAGCTGCTGCAGTAAAGGCCTGGCAGAGCATTAAAAAGGAGGAAACCCAGCGTCTGGTCATGTCCATGAGTTCAAGACTTCAGGTAGTCATTGTCTGCAAAGGGTTTTCAACTAAGTATTAGGATTGAACATTTTATTTGCAGTTATATTACTTTAGTTGTTCAATTACTTATGACCCCCTGAAAGGAGGGGATTGTGTAGAAAAATTACTTTAGTTCTCCAAATTTTTAAGCAATGTTTTTGTTCTACCCACTGAATTAAAGCTGAAACTCTGCAATTCAACTGCATCTGACTTGTTTATTTTTAAATTTATTGTGGTAATGTACAGAACTTAAAAATTGAAAAATTTTGTCTCTGTCCAAATATGGTCCTGACTGTATACTCCTGTAGCTCAGTACTATTGCTACTACTGCTATTTTAACCTTATATGTCTCTTATACAGAATCTTCTACATTAGCACAGTTCATCATATAGCAACTAAAATCTCTCCTTACAGCGTTCTTGCACTCGTCCTCAGCACTTTAGTTAATTTTAAACTTGACAGTCTGGGGGTACACCCGGCTAGTTCCTCTTTCCACCGAATGTTCTTCAACTTTTGCCCTTTTCACAGCCTTGCTATTTTAGCACATTTTTACAAGCACATACACCACGTCTGACAATACAGGAACAAACTCTTCGTGCCTATGGCCTAAGACATTGACCACAATCCCACAATGCACCTCTTCTCAGACCCATAACAGTTTTCCATCCACAGAAAAGGAATGAGTCTGATGCTGACAGGAGCATGAAAGTGGAAGAGGAACGAGCCCCACCCATTCCAAAGAGTGTCTGCATTCCGAAGAAGCAAACCCATGGACGAAGAAAATGCTCAGGTTTTATACATTTCTGCAACTCCACAAAAAGGCACTCCTCTATCACATTGGTTAAGACAGGGACTCTTGTTCACACACAAAGTGCATTTCCTTTTGGCCCATTACCAGTCACCACCAGTTTGTACCCCAACTTTGCTAACCAGCAAAACAAAATCAAATCAAGCAAATCAAACTCACCATATATTTAGTCCATTAATCTATTTCATCAGAACACATTCATTATGCCATATGAAATAGGTGAATATAGCATAAGAACATGAGCCTGGTTGTCTCCCCCCACTATATTTCTGACTGCTTTCCCATTATCTTGCTATTCATCATTGAGCAGGCGATATAGTACATCCCATTCTTTCAATAGAGGAGGCTTCGATTCTTTTCACAAACAGGCAGTTTCAGCTCCCAGTTTCAGGGTCAGCACAAGACACACAAGCATACTCTTCTTGCCTAAGGCCTGCGACACTGACAGCAGTCCCACTATTCTCCTCTCCCCAGCACTACTTGAACTTTTCTTCCACATTTTCCCCCTTTGCAACATGCAAAATCCCACATCATTCACAACACAATTGACCCAACATCTCCGCCCAAGTCCTCATCGTCCCTTTCAGAATAATTCAGAATAATCATGTCCAACGTGGACTTCGCACAGGGTGTAGATGCAGGGTCGATCTACAGGTCTGAGCTCGCCATCGCCACTTCAGATGCTGCACACAGGCAACGCCCTGACCACTGAGTCCAGTCTCTTCGAGTAGTATGTGACAGGGCGACACCTTCCCCCATGGTACTGAGTCAACACGAGGGGTCATGAAGCCTTACTTTTCATCAACATGCTGCACAAAAGGGTTTTTGTAGCCTGGAATCCCCAAGGCCGGGGCTGACATTAAAGCCAGTTTTAAATCACTCAAGAAATTCCTTGCCTTGGGGTTCCATGTCAGTCCCAGTCCTATGGTCAAATCCACTAAAGGTTAAGATCTCCGTGCATAATCTTAAATCCAGGGTCTACAATAGCCAAGCATTGCTTGTATACAGGCCACTCATTCTGGTCCTAGAGACGTCCCTCACTCACACATGTCCCAGATAAGTTACACTCTGTGACACCAGTTGCAGCTTTTCCTTATTGACTCTATGCTCATTCTCTGCCAAGAACACTAACAGAGCTCTGGAGTCCTGCTTGCAGGACTCTGGAGTTCAGGAAACACAGAAGATCCACATGCTGCATAAGCACACTACGACCCTCATGCCAGACCCCTTCCAGTTCCCTAGCCACCTCCTGTCCATACACATTGGCTGCCTCCATGTATCCCTGAGGGCACCACTGTCCACTTTTTTAAAAAACCAAGCATCAGCTGGGAGCTAGAGATCAGCATTATCACTGGGTTAGGTGCAATAGGGGCTCAGGGGTGTATAGCTGCATTAACACCCTACAGGTTTTGCACAAACCTCCAAGTACCATTTGCCTGTTTTACGGGTAAGATGGGAGAATTGACAGGGGAATAGGCTATTTACTTAACAACTCCCCGTTTGAACAATTCTGCATATATTTCTCTAATCCCACCCTCATCAGCCCTATATAAAGGATACTGGGCTTTGTGGGATTGGAAGTCATACTTGTGGTGGACCACCAGAGGTTCAGCATAAGCTAGTCTTCCAAAATCATTTTTCCATTTGCTCATAGGCAATCAGTTATATCAGCTAGTGGACTGGCCAGAAGGGTATCTTCTGGAAGAGGGTGGCTTGTCCTTCCCATCCTCATATTCTTCCTCCTCAGGTAACTTGTCTCAGTCTTGTATCTGAGGTGGATCAGGAACACGGTCATCCTAGCACTTTGAGTGTGCCCCTGCATCTCTGTGCACAACAGTGCTGACAGCCCCTCCCACAGCATACTGTGTCTGTGATGCTGGAGGGGCTGATACAGGAGAGAGAGCCGGCACAGGAAGAGGCGGATACGACAAATCTGGGTTGGGTTTCTTTTTCTTCTTGTCAGTCTCCTTCGCAGAATGGGTCAGAGGGGAGTCACCCTTTTCTGCTTTGTTTTGCACCTGCGCCATAGTCCCCATCCCCTTCAGCTGTTCTACACAGTGCTGCAGCCCCTGCTTGGCTCTTTCTAGTGCGACACATTTACACTGATATAAATATTCTGGCTTGTACATACCCCCACAGGAGTGACCGCTGTTTCTTCTCTGTAATATTTTTTTACACCGTTCTCTCTCCTCTAGATCTAGGGTACCATCCTCTGGCCATCGGCCCTCAGTCTATGCATTCAGTTTTTTACATGCCTCCCTTCGCTCCAGCCCAGTTTTAAATTCCACCATTTCTCTAGCTTTATCTGGGGGTGGAGGATACTTACTGCTTGCTGCCCCCATTCTTACTGTTCTAACTAAGCAACTGTGTACTTAATAGTTATTGAATCTGGGACCCACACAGCAAAAATTCAGGTGTTCATTATATTAATTTATTCCTTCCTCCTTCTTTCAGCCTTATCTGTCCTCTCCAAAACGCATGGAAATGGGAAATACTAACCAAGGATGTCGACCCGCATCGACACACAGAAGGAGACACTACACTCCACTCACAGAAATTTAACACTACAGAGCCCAGGAAGCATCACAGGAAATTACTCCACAATTCCACTCCACTGGTCGTGTAGATCACTATCCTCAATTTAGTGTTGAGCCACACATACCTGGATAGTAGTGTTGTAGTCAAGACTACTTTATCTGAGACCAAGACCTGACCAAGACCAGAGGGTGTCGAGACCGAGACAAGACCAAGACTCTGAAGGGCTGAGACCGAGTC
>JAABNX020000151.1:5275086-5308686 GCA_015163995.2 Mormyrus lacerda
CAGAGGTGGAGATTTCAGGTCCAGAAAGTACAAATCCTGACCAGGATTTTGTTTCAACCAACCAGTTGAGTACTCTGTGACTGTGACTCTTTATGCTCACCTGATTGGTTAAAACAAAATCTTGGTCTGGATTTGTACTTTCTGGACCTGAAATCTCCACCTCTGTAGACATGCTTGCTAAAAGGTAGGTATAAGCTGTGATTAAGAATGAAGACAAAGTCCACCAATGAGTCTGTTATCCATGTTGGCCTGTGAGGAGTGGCCAAGGTCTTTTCTCCACGTTGGACTGTGCCAGGTGGCACTGAAGGCTGCACCCACAATGATATAGTTCATATGGCCCATTTGCGATGTCACCCCTCCATGGGACTGAACCACGACTCCAGCCTAGATCTTGCCCACCCCGGGCACCATCTGGACATGTGGGAAGGCAGAGAGCAAGGATGGTCAGACCATATGTTGACACATAAACGAACAAGCATAGTAGATAAAAATGACATGTACTGTACAGCAGCACCAGCAGTCATAGTTATGATGTTGTAGGTTGAGGGTAAGATAAACTGAACTAATGGGTCTTCAGTTGAGATTTAAAGACCAAGACTGGATCGGCATCCCAGACATAGACTGGTAAACCATTTCACAATATAGGGGTCCTGTAGCAGAATGCTTTAACCCCCACTGTCACTTTATATATATCTGTAACAACAAGGAAACCTGCATTGAGTGACCTGAGTGGACAGAATTAAGTCTGTCAGGTACGCAGGAGCTAGACCTTTAAGTGCCTTATATGTAAGTAGGAGAACTTTGAAGTCAGAATTAGCACAGTTTACCATATTGCCATGTAAATCTCTCTTACAGCGTTCTGTCCCTCAGCCCTTCTAGATCATGTTAAACTTGACAGTCTGGGGTACACTCGCCTAGTTCCTCTTTCCACCGGATGTTCTTCAGCTTCTTGCCCTTTTCACAGCCTTGCTATTTTAGCACATTTTTACAAGCACGTACACCACGCCTGACAATACAGGAACACAGTCTTCGTGCCTATGGCCTAAAACATTGACAACAATCCCACAATGCACCTCGTCTCAGACCCATAACAGTTTTCGTTCCATAGAATAGGAGAGAAGAGTGAAAGTGGAAGAGGAATGAGCCTGATGCTGACATGAAAGTGGAAGTGAAACCATTTTCAGACATTTTTAAAGCTCTTAATTTAAAAAGCCCTTTAAAAGATGAATACAGAGCTAGTAACATCAAGGCTTTCTTTCTTTTGTCCAGCTGGTTCAGCTCCAGTGTTCTGCCTCACAGTTACTGGTATTTTATTGTTTCTCCCCTGAAGTTTCTATGTCATTTGACATCATGATTTCATCACCAGTACTCTGCCCGGAATTGTCCTGCATCTCCCAGGACATCTTTACAGTGGGGGGATTGGGTCTCACTGCATCTCTCAGGATTTCTTTACAGTGGGGGGTTTGTGCCTCAGTGCTTCTCTCAGGATGCGGTTCAACCCTCACTCCATCTCTCAGGACCTAATTTCAGCATTACATACCTGCCATAGCATTTATCTGAAACTTTGAAGAACACATGTGTGTATTTTGAAAGTATTTTTTTGATAGACATATTATGCATTTGGAATGAACTAATAAAAATAGACAGAACTGCCACCTTCATCTACTGAGAGAAGATGAATACCACATCAAGCTGGTCATGAATCAAGCTTCTTCACTTTGATTACTTGTATATGTGAATTAGCAGGGAACAGATATTTGGGATATCAGCAAAACAAAAGTTCTTTCTGTGATGACCTGGTGCAAACGAGTGGTGAAACAGGCGAGAGAGCTGTAGGTGCAGACGAAACGGGGTTTATTTTGGCAGACGGCACAAAGGGGAGCACACGGCAAAACACGTCAATGACAGACCTAGGGAAACAGACTTGAACACGGACTAATATGCACAGGACAAGCTGATAATAACAGGAAACAGGTGATCACAATTAGGAATTAACACGAGGTAATGAGGGGGGCATGACACACAGAAGGATCGACGAGCAAGTCATAACATAACCCCCCCCCCACAAAGGTGCAACGGAGGAGTAGAGACCGGGAAAACAGAACCTGAAAAACAAGAGCAAATAACATGTGCAGGAGACCGGAAACAGAACAGACACACAGAACAGGCACAGGGACAGGAAGTAAGGCAGGACCTGACATAAGATGGGAAACGGAGACAGGCAGACTAAGAAGGGAAACACAGAGGGAACAGAAAATGGAGTAACAAAAGGACTAGGGGTGAACAGAGGAGACATGGAGGGACGGGGAGCAGAGACAGGAGGCCAAACTGGAAAGGACAGGGGACAAAGGGGAGCCTGAGGGAACCCAGGCGGGCGAGGGAAGGCAGCCGCAGGGGCCACAGGCAGATGGGAGGCCGGAGCTAGAGGGGACCACACAAAAGACGAGGAGACAGACGGAGGGGCCGACAGATGAGACGAGGAGGGAGCAGGAGGGGACACTGAAGCAGGCAAACAGGAGGGGGAAGCCGCGGCAGGCAATGGCGCAGCCGGAGCTAGGGAAGGTGCCGTCCGACGCAAAGCCGAAGCAAGGGGACCCGGAGGCGGCTGACAAGGCGTCGTCGGAGGGACCACAGGCGGGCGAGCCAGAGCAGCTGGACCTGCAGGCAGCCACCGAGCCACAGCCAGGGGACGCGAGGGGCCTGGTCCCTGTGTCTATGTCCTCTCCTTTTCCAGGACACAGACATTCGAGGACCCGGTCTGGTTCCACCACGCTGGAGTGATAGTGGAGGAGTCCCTTTAACCCCAGAGTTTTTGGAGCCCAGGAGGTAGATCCCTGAGGAGTCCCATTCGAGCTCCTCCTCTCCTTCTACTAAGGGATGAGGAGTGATGGTATGAGAGTCTAGGACTTCCTTGGGGACTGGGATCTCAGGGATTAGTGGAATCGAGGCCTTGGGCGGAAGCCCAAGAGCTTTGGGCGGAATAGAGACAGGCGGAGCAGAGATGGGCAGAGCAGCCGGAACCTCACACGCTGTGGACGGAGCCGGGACAGTGGGTGTAGCCAGCGTCGGGACCTCAGGCGAGACCGCTACAGGCAGGTGAGCTGTGGGCGAGACAAGCAGACAGGCTGCTGGCGAGACGAGCAGGAAGGGCAGAACCGCCTCGGGTGAAGCAGGAGGTGAGACCGCAGCAGGAGCCGCTTTGGGTGAAGCGGGAGCCTCAGAGGGCGGCACAGCTGCGGACAGAGCAGGGAGCACGGGTGCTACAGCGACCGCCAACTCTGGGTCAGCAGGGGGCGCCGCAGCCGGAGTTTCGCTGGGTGATGCGGCATGGAGTTCAGGTGGTGCAGCAGGGGGCGCTAGCAAGACAGGCAGGACAGACAGAGCAGGGAACCTGGGCGATGCAGCAGTTGCAGCAGGAGCCGCAAGCACAGCAGGAGGCGGGGCTGTAGCAGGCGCGGCTCAGTGCCAACAGGGGCTGCCACAGGAACCACTGAATCAGTGCTGGCAGGGGCTGCCACAGGAACCTCTGAATCAGTGCCGGCAGGGGGTGCCACAGCCAGAGCCTCAATAAGCTGCGCGGTAGCCACCGGGACATGCAGATCAGGAACGTCAGACGTTAGCAAGACAGGCAGGACGGGTGTAGAGGCTGCAGCAGACGAGACAGGCAGGGCCAGCAAGATAGGCAGGACAGGTGGGGCCACCTCAGGTGAAGCAGGAGGCGGGGAACCCGCAGCGGAAGCTGCTTGGGGTCAAGCAGCCTCGCAGGGCCGTGCCAGGGCAGCAGGTGTAGCTGCAGGCAGCGCCAGGACCTCGGGCGAAGGGGCCGGAGCTTCAACCACCCGAACAGGCAGGACAGGAGCAGGCAAGTCCGCTTTCGGCATGCCGGCTGCAGCAGGCAGCTCTGCTTTTGGTATACTGGCTGCAGCAGGCGGTGTAGCGGACGTAGCGGCTACAGCAGGCAGTCGGTCTGCGGGCATAGCGGCTGCAGCAAGCATCGCCGACTTGTGGCCAGCAGGGAGCGCTGCAACTGGAGCAGTCTCCGCAAATAGTTTGCTAACCTCTCAAAATCGCCCCGGGGAGAATTTATTTTATTTTATTATTTTTAATTTTTATTAACCTTTATTTAACCAGGCAAGACAGATTAAGAACAGGTTTCTTATATACAACTGTGGCCTGGCAAAAAAAACATAACATTTTGAACATTTACAAACATAACAAACATTAAATAAGAAGAAGCTGGGCTAAAGGCAGCAAACTTTCTTTGAAGCTGTTTGGTGAGCTGGGCAGATTCTGGAGAGTCCTGCACTGCCGGATCTTCCAACACCCTCCAGTACAGTCCTTGGAGGGCAAAGTATTGTCCAGCCAGTGACGGAACCGGTCCCTTAAGGGGCGGAGCCAGGACTTTGGTCGGTGTAAGGACATTTGCGGCTGGGTTAAACATCGCCGGGTCCAGGATAGGGAGGCACTCCTCTTGACACCCGACGGGGAGAGAAGCGGAGAGGGAAACAACCCCCAAGAAGATCGCCAGTACCTCTTCTTGCTTTTTTCCTCCCTTCTTCTTCTGTCTCCAATTTGCAGCTGTAGGTGGTTGTTGGGAGTTTCCTGGGAGGTCCAGGGGTAGATATGGCAACTGCTCACTGTCGAGTGGGATCAACCTTGTTCTCAGCTCGGTCAGCCTCCCCTGAAGCTGTCGGAGATTTTTATGCACTTCTCCAGCAAGATGCGCGTCAGTCAGTGTCCAGGGAAATCAAACCAGGTCATGACACTTTCTTGTACTAGTTGGTTAAAGCCAATCCATTCGTTAGGGATGCATAGCCAATCCACGTTTTTGCTCCCTTCGAGCTCCACGTCAGGCAATCCACATTTTTACTCCATCCGTCAGCGTTACAGACGGGACCGACAGTACAGATGGCATGCTCCCTCCCGCCGAAGCTACAGCCATCCGTAAATGTTACAGATGGGACCGACAGTACAGACGGCACGCTCCCTCCCTCTGAAAGCACGACCACTGGTCAGCATTACAGATGGTACCAACAGTACAGACGGCACGCTCCCTCCCTCCGAAGGCACGGCCATCCATCAGCGTTACAGATTCTGTGTCTTTCAAATTGACACAAATAAATGGGTTTCATTATGTTGCGTGTTTACTGTTGCAGAAATGGGTTCACCTTAAATCTGCAATCCAGACAATAATGGACAACAATGAGAAAATATAATTAGTGGAACAGGCACCGAAAACCCCAAAGGGTGACATCTCACCTCAAGGCAGGAGTGATAACTAAGTCTCGTCAGGACATAATGAGCTTCTGTGGCTGATTGAACAGCCTGCAGCTTCAGACTCTCTTCCACTCTCAGCTACTGTAATAGTGATAGCTCCAATGTTAGATAGCAGAAATACAGAAACATACCCGCACCCCCCCAACCAAAAGACATTCTGAAATGTCAGTTTGAGGATCACAGGTTTAGAACAAGTTCATGAGAGTTTTCAAAAATCTTACAACACATGCACTTCCTGTCCAGATGCCAGACGCAGGCATTTCATACTTTGTGTCATGAATATCTGAAAAGACATTTAGGGAACATTATACGTAATGAGTGTGAAATTAAATTACCAAAGAAAGTTGCTACTTAATTTCAGTGTTGTTACTCAAAAACCATGCAACAAAGAGAAATCAGCTGCAGCGATTACAGGTGGATTAATGTTTGTCCTGAATTGCCTTTGCTATTTTAATGACTAGAAATTAAATGAAACCATAGTACCATTATCTTGAATACTTGCATTGAATATAATAAAATCCAGACCATTAACTATGGATGTTAATAGACCAAGTAAAATTTCTCTGAAAAACATATTCAATAATCATTGTACATTTTTCACAAACATTGCTTTTTTTAATTCTGACTTTTAATACTGTGTAAAATGATCTGCTCTCATATCTGGATATGGTGTTGTTAGTCTTGCTTGACTTTAAGTGATTTGAAAAGACTCCTGTTTCCTGAAAATGTGCAATGGGGCTGGCATGTGCCTCAACGAGTTATGACCAATAAGGTCAGAAGGTTACTGGTTCAAATCCCAGGACTGGCAGAGTGATGTCACCTTTGAACAAGGTCTTTAACCCCAAATTAGCCCAAATTACCCCACAGGACCAGCGGGCCATGCTTTCTCCAAAAAAGTGTACATTGCTTTGGGCAAAAGCATCTCCTATATGAATGTAATTAGACCAGCTAATTGGCATCTCTGAATTTCCTATGGTGGATGACTTTTCGAGTGCCCTGCAATGGACTGGCATTTAGGGTGTACCCTAGCCGTGCCCTCTATACCAAACTGGGATAGACTTCTGGTCTTCCAACTTAGATTGCTAGTTTGATCGAAGATGAATGGAGGAATGCATGGTTCACGTAAAAATAAAAGACCTGATTCATTTCCTACAACAGCACATACATTACTGAAATTCTCCTTCTCTCTGCGGCAGGACTCCCACATTCTGAATACTTTCTGAAATGTGAAATCTTGGCTTTTATGGAGAAAAACGAGAGCAAACAAGAGTTTTATCGGTGCACACAGTATGATTAGAGCACCCTGCCACAATCCACCAGGGGACCTATTGTCTTAGAGCAGGAGAGGAAAGACATTCACTAAATAACAAGTAGCCTGCAGTGAATGGGGCTGCCCTGAGATTCAATTTTAAACGCACTGATTTATATACAGTCGTATTATTCCGCTGTAGATGGGAGGCCAGCTGTCAGTCATCTGTAATTGCGAACGCCTGCTGCTGAAGCCATTTCATGCGACTCCGGCGCTTCCCAGCGGAGGAAAGCAAACTTTTATCCACTACTGGAATTGCCATGGCCATGATGTGAGGCCGCATCCCAGCACCCCCAGCTGTCCCTTATTATACCTGGAGGAAATAATAGCTCTCATGCCTTTATTCTGAAATCCTCCTCTCCTCTCCTATTACAAATGAATCGTGATCCAGAGGAGCTCCAGTACCTGCAGATGCATCTTGGGAAAATTTAGATTCTGACTCACTAACATACCAATGTTCAAGGTGGGGGGTGAATTTCAGCCCCTGGGGCAGGCGGGGGGTAGGGTTAAGCCGTTGTTATGGCAGCAGCACGTCTCACTGGCAATTTTTTCACACATTTATAGAAAAATCAAACTGCAAGTTGTTCTACAATTAAAAAATCTCAGGCAGATTTATTTTGTATGAAAACTTGGAGGCTGCTTGTCCTATTTTGGGGGGGGGGGGGGGTCTGGAGCCTATGTATGGGCGTAGGGAACAGCCCAGGATGGGGTGCTAACCCATCACAGGGCACAGTCACACACTGGTGGGGGACTGGGTAACTGCAATTAACCTCAGCATGTTTTTGGGCTGGGAGAACATTGGAGGCAACCCCCTGGCAACAGGGAAGAACGTGCAAAGTCCACAGACCGAGATTCAAACCCAGGTCCCAGAGGTACAAGGCAGCAACACTCACCACTGTGCCACCCCTATTCATGCATGTGATGTTTTCCATTTCCATTTAGTGAAAAGTTGCCAGTGTAGTCAAACTCAGCTGTGAGCAATTAACAAAGGATATTTAAAGATCAGTACAGTCTGGAAGACGGGGTAGCAGTAGATGGTTGTTTATAATTTTAAAAGTATGCTCTTTGTGTGAATTTGGGAGTGTTTTTTTGTAAAATGGATCATAAGAGGCTTCCACTGGCCTTCACAATCCTGTATAGTCCTTCCTGAATGGGGTAACTTAAATGAAAATCTCTATATCTGATTTTTTTTTTTTAAATTTCTATTCATTTTTTATCTGATAATAAGATCTCAGTGAAGGCTTAGCATTCTGTTCTTAATTTCTCAGTGAGAAAGAAAAAATATCTTAGTTATGATGGCAGCCCCCAGTGTGTGTGTGTGTGTGTGTGTGTGTGTGTGTGGTCCAGGTATACATTACATTGTTGGGACCAAATGTCCTCACAATGTGATAAAAATCTGCTATTTTGATTACTGATATTTTGGTCCACATAAGGGGAAATTCAATTTTTATAAAAATCTGTGACTGCAATTAAAAAATAAAAAATGCCAAAAGTATTTTTTTTTGTTACTTATGGTTAAAGTTGTCGTTGTTGGGATTAAGGTTATGTCCATAGACTTGAAAGGAGTATCCCCACAAAGATATAGTGTGTGTGCTATGTGTGTGTGTGTGTGTGTGTGTTCGTGCATGTGTGTGTATGTGTGCAGTGGGTCTATGATCCTGGCTGGCTGACCTGCACTCTGCGAGGTTTTCCTGCCCCAGTGTCCATATGATTGTCATTATGTTCAGAAGCAGGGTCTGAGTGGGTGTTGGAAAATCTACCAGGCGTATATCAGTCACATTCTGGCTCTGCCCAAGCACTTTTACGTTCACTTTTTGAGTTATATTTTTAATAGTGCCTGAAAACAAATGATTTAGTTCATCTAGCAACATGAAATGCACGGTTCCAAAGTGGTTTCTGCGTAATAAAGCCTTGGCTTGCTTCTGATCTTCAGGGACTGTTTGGGTTTGCGGTGTGACGCCTTGGGCCTAGATGACGAAAGGACAGAGACTTTACGCAGTGGAGGGAACTCAGTCTGACGTTGACATTGACTGCGGTCTGTCCTCCCCGCCGTGCTGATGATGCTGCTGCCTGGATTCTCTGAATCTTCAGGGCGGAGGATGATTCTCACTACGTTTACTCTGCTTAAGAAACGACGACCTCAGTGTCACCACAGAGAAACCCACTGCTGTTCGTTTTCTTTGCGAGTATCGTGTTCCTCTTCAAATGTGTAGTTTTCGAAGCACTTTACTTAAGGGGGCATAAGTAACGTTGTAACTCACTACTGAAGTACAAATCATGAGCAAATATAGTAGCTGCGTGAACTACATGAACTGTTATGATTAAATGATGATGAAGAAACATGGTAGGTAACTAACACTTAGTTTCAGGTTAATTAATACATTAAGTAAAAATGCATTATTTGTGCAAGTAAAGTATCCATCCATCCATCCATCCATCCATCAGTTTTCTGTAACCGCTCGCCCTATGCTGAGTCGTGTGGGGTCCAGAGCCTACTAAAGTATTACTATGGTTTTTAGGGGGCAGCATGTGTGCCTGTATTTCTGTGGGCCCTTGAGCAAGGCCCTTAACCCCCAGCTCCCTGGGCGCCCCAACAGGTGGCTGCCCTTCGCGGACAGCTTTCTCTACAAAGAGAAAGTTGAGGGAGGCATAAAAAACAATTTCCCCACAGGGATCAATAAAGTTGTAATTACTAATATAAATTTCTAATTTGAAACTATATTAGTACTGTCTTTGTACTGTAACTCATCTTTTCATCCTTTCTTTTTCTGACTGGACATTGTGATGTCAGTAAGATGAAAAATAATGAAACTAGGAAATAAAAGGTTGGTCAGTGATTAAAAAAGCCCACTTCAAATATCAGGCTCGGCCTGTCAACTGGTAGCAGATGCTTTGCATCATTGCTGTCCCACTGTCTTTTTCTTACCCTCAGAAAGATTGATTTGAGTCATTTTCAGTCAGCATGTGGAGGGTGACGGACGATGGTCCGCAGCTCTGTGTGAGAGCACGCTCTGCCACACGTCATCATGGGTTAAAATGAAAATCCGCAGGCTTTTTCATCCGAATACAAATCATGCATTTGATCAAGCGTCTCCCCACCCAGCGTGCTGTGAGTGCGGTAACGTGCGGGGGAGGGACTTTGGACCAGGCCTTAAGAGTTTTTTTTTTTTTTTTTTTTTTTAATATTTTTGTTCAGATGTGTGACCGTTTCCTGAAGCAGTGCTTCAGTAATAGAGGTGCAGCTCTGGAAAATGCATAAATGGGCTGTGTGTCCTGCACGTTACCTTAAGCCACAGATCTGCTGCCAGCTCTCTGGGCTCACCAGCACCACTCAGCTATTGCATTGTGCTTTCATGCCTGGGGCCTTTAACTTCACTCTTTCCACTTCTACACTTCCACACGAGGCCCTTCAACGGCACCAGGGTAGCTGACATCAAGGGACCGTTCCCTAATTCTAACAACGCATAGAGTTTTACCGCAAGCCTGCAAGACCAGCCTCATGGCTGCGGCTGCACTGCACTGGTCGTCTGATCCGGTGGGAATGCAGATATGGAAACGGTCCAGAACTGCTTTACAAGACATTCGCTACAGTGATGTGCCCTTCAATTGCATTCTGTCAAAGATAAAATCACTGCATGTAAAATATTGTAATATGTAACACGCATCCGTTGTCCGACAGCTTGTCCTCAGAGTCATGGGGTCAGATTGACCATTTTGAAAACATGTATTTAGCTCCTATGAATGATGAGACCCAGTTTATAATATAAACGTAATGTGTATATAATCTCAATGATCCCTTTTCAAAGCTTAACGTTAAAACTCAAGGGTAAAGCAATGGAATATAACACAAGTGCCAAGCATGTGTTTTTGTTAATTTATGGTAATGCAATAAAGCACTTTTTAGCTGGCATGGTGCAGGTATGATGGATGGCTTAACGGCTGATCTGTTCGGAGGACGTGCAGCACCATGAAAATGCAATTGCTGTGTGTGAGATTTTATACGCATTTCCCGAATAGCATCAGTTTATCACCCTCTATAGGTGGCATGAAATGGACACAGTTTTGCTAATTAGTGTGTTTTTTTAGCAAAGAAGTTCATGTGAAACATAAAAAGACTATCTGAAAAACAAACTACCCAAACTTGTATTCAGGATCTGACCTTCATTAGCAGGGACTACAAAATCCCAGCAACCAGTAACTGACCAGTTTATCACAAAGACACTCTGCTGTGGTCTTGGAAGCATTTCCGACAGCTGATTTCACTTCTTACCTCAAGCACTTTGACAATAACAGTCCATAAGTATCTCTCTTGTTCCCCATCTGGTGTGTTACTAGTGTGTTTGTGGTCATTCTCTTCCAGCATGACACAGCTAAGCTCCAGCTGTGGGCTAATGTTCTCCTGTAGAATTCTCTTGAACAAATCAGAATTCATTCATGGGTCCTTCGCTGTCAGGTTTCTCCGGTCTTCGCGATACTGCCAAACCATGACAGCCTTACTAATGGGGCTGTTTCTGGCTTCCTTACTTGAGGAGGGATTCTGGCAGGAAGACTCTGCACCGTCCAAAACTTTCTCCATTACAAGAGCGTGCTTTGGACTGTGGTTTGGAGAAGACTCAGAATGGGCAGACAGACTGATAGGCATAAACGTTTCTTCCCAGCGATTTCCAGACATCTCTGTTGATCATACATTGGTCACTACAGTACGACTGTTGTTAAGGGCTAAATTTAACCTAGAGTTTTGGGAAGAGCTTGTATAAATCAGGCCCTGTTGTTTATGAAGATATTCAAAGGTGGCGTAGCATAGCATATTTTGTCGTCAGATAGCAAACAAATGAAAGGTAGCCCAAAGGTTACTGCATTTTCCCCTCCTTCTGAATACAGCAAAATGGTACAGAGTCAGACAGGGATCAAAGGTTTTGCTGAGGAATTGTAGCAGGCGCTGAGATGTGAGCAGATTATCCTCAAACTAGTTTCATATATCAAGCCAGTATGTGAAATCACTGACAACACGAACACTCACAGCAACATGCAGCAGAATACTGATTCTTGACATGAGAAAATAACTCCATCTGTCAGTAGGTATTCATATGTACATCTTGGAGTTACTTATTTTGCTCTTCACTTGACACCTGATTTGCATTTAATATTTCTTTCAGCTCGACGGCTAGTCAGCCCTTCCTCACTTCAAAGCTCACTTCGATTCCAAGCTTTAATGGGGAACACAAGTTCAGCTGTCGCGAATCAAGACATTTTTCCGAAAGATCACTGACTCCTCGCATGACCTGAAGTTTTAAAGGCCTTCAGGTTTCTGGCAATACCAGAGGCTTATTTTTTTCTTATGGAAAGATATATGGAACCTGTGCCATTCAAATGAAAACCTGGAATAGCGGTACAGTAGCGCATTTACGGGCCAGCTGGATAGCTGGAAGCAACACGGATGATAGAAAGTGGTCATTAGGCATTTTTCTGGTCTGCAACCAATTGGAAAGATTGGCGTTCGTCTCTGAGAAATGCACATTTCAATATAACGCTAAGGAAGTATATCGAATTCTTTGAATCCCTAGAATTCAAACCATACCAGAGACACTTGGAAGAGGCTCGCCATATCAAAGAGAGAACGCGACAAAATGACTTTTCGGATTCTAAGTGCTTTGGTTTTATTTTTATTTAACTTTAGAGGGCTGAGCTGGACGGTGCGGCGTACCAGTATTTTGCCAGAAGAAACTGGTACACAGCTAAGCCAACAAATTACGAACAAACACATTTAGTTTTTGTCATGCACTGTGACGGCCATGAACATTCAATCAAACAGCCACCACCAACCTATTTATACAATTCAATCTTCTACTAAAGCAGGCAAACAGCTTGCATTTGCAGATTTTTGGCTTCTGTAATGGTAAAGTATTAAGTGCACTGAGTACAATATTACAGAAATTTTTCAAATACCAGCACCAAATTGCATATTCCTGGAATCCTGCCCACCTATGATGGTGTTACTGATGGTGTGACTTGACCATAGGAGTTGCCTCCTGGCTCTGCGACCCAGTGCAGTTAGACGGCAATCACACAGACACATTTATTTCTTTAGTTGGACTCTAAACCAGGGGCAGGCAACCCTGATCCTGGAGTGCCAGAGCTCCAGCAGGTTAACTCTCCTACCTGATGAGTTACTGTCTGCCTGAGACCAGGTAGGATGGAAAACCTGCTGGATAGCAGCGCTTCTGTTCTTCGGGGATTGTTTGCAGTCTTTCTGCTGAGGATTTCAACACCGCCTCCAAAAAAGTCAAGGAAGGTTCTTCTTCCAAAAGTACCACCATCACTGTATATGTTGGCCAAAGTCACTGTAATTTTCCGCGACGTCTGTGTCTTTCAGATTTCCAGTCAACAAAAGCATGAAGCAGACGATCTTTATGTTTCTGCTAACGATGGCCACAATGTAAGATGGAAAACTGGTTACTTTTTGCAGCATGTTAAGTGAGTACCTCAAACATGGAAGTTTCTGTTCTCATATTTACTATATGTTTATCTTATACAATCAATAAATGATGGTATTACAGCATGAGAGAACACACTGAAGGCTCATGTACTTTGTAAAAGAACAACAGAGAGGCAGAATTATGTTTTTTCAACAGAAACATTATTCTATAATAAGAAAAAATATCCTTAATTTAAAACTCAGTTTACCTTGTTGACCCTGTAAGTGGATGGATGTATTTTTGCTTTATTCTGCTTTGGGTACATAAATATCAGTGTCAGGGTGTCTGTTTATTTAGAAAATAAAAACACTATCCAGGCTATATTGGAATGTATATGATATAGCAAAGTAGCTCCTTAAGGCTGTTTGGGGAAAAGGTTTACGGTAAAAAACAGGCTTTATAAAAGTTACTTTATAAAAGAATAAAAATAGGGTTTCCTTTGTCAGAAATCACATGGCGACTGGTCATTCTAATTGCTAATGAGATTACCGTATTGATGCTACACTATTAGCTAAACAGCTAACCAGCATAATGATATTTCATATATTTTATACAGTAGGTACTGCCTTTGATGACTGGTAACATTTGAGGAAGGGAATCCCCAGGATGCCGTGTGACAGACATGGCCTAAGCAGCCGGCATGTTAGTCAGCGCTATTGCTTTGCTGTAAAGCGTAGACCCTGAGTGTCTGTTACGCTTCACCTCAGCATCGCCATCATCAGCTTCACACTGCTTCACCTGCTGAGGGTCACCGCAGCGTGCCAAGCAGGACTGGTAACACTTCCCTTACCAAGTCTCTCACGCTGGTTTCGGGGAAGAGCTAGGAGAAACAGTTAAGGACCCAGTTAACCGGCAAACTATGAGCTCTGCTCATGTTCAGGGTCCTCGAGTCTCCCAGAGGACATTGGGTTTGGGTCCCAGTATGGCAGGGGGTTGCATCCCCTTACATGAGGACCTGAAAGGGCAGTCCCCCACAGTAACCTGAAAGGGGTACATCTATCTGTCTGTTTGTTTGTTTGTTCGTTCGTTTGTTCGTTCATTCATTCATTCATTCATTCATTCATTTGTTTGTTTGTTTATTTATAAAAACTGATAATTATTAATTAATGATTAATTTCTTTTCCGTGCTTATATGCATAATTCCTTTATTTTAAACAACTGTAAAACACTTTGTAAGGGTTAAAACAGCAGTCTTGCTTGTTAAAGTCACGTTCCATCTGTCACTTGTGAACCAGATGCTGAGGTATTTGAACTCCTCCCCTACAGGCAGACTGGCTCCCCTCACCTGAAAGGAGCGACGCCCTGTTTACCGAGAGACCCCCACGGCGCTCAGCCTCCCCCCCTTCACATGTGGCATCAAACCGCTGAGGTGCTTCCTGGAGGTGCTGGCCAGATGAAACCAAAAACATCATCTGCAAACAGCAGGGACAACACCTCTGGGCTTCCAGACCAGATATCACGTCTGGTGGAAGGGCTGCATGCTCTAATGATCCACAGATCTATGTCACCAGGAGCTTGATCTCCTGGTAGAACCTCCGTTGGTGAACAGCTTGGTGGAGAGAGACCAGAGGTACTACGATCCAACACAGACCCCCATGAAAGCACCTTGAACAAGGTTAATGGGACCCTCCCCGAGAGCCAGGCCTCACCAGCAATTGGCTGACAGCCAGGCCACCCACGTAACCGGGCCGGGTTCAGCTCGAAATGACTATGTGGAGCCATATTGAGGACTCAGGCTGAAACATGTTAGTGGTCCAGGGCAGTGATTGGGGTTCAGTGCAGTGTTTAGGGTCCAGGGCAGTGATTGGGATTCAGTGCATTGTTTAGGGTCCATGGCAGTGTCTGGGGTTTGGGGCTGTGTTTGGGGTTTGGGGCATTGTTAGGGTTCTGGGATAGTGTTTGAGGTTCGGGACAGTGTTTGGGGCTCTGGGCAATGCCAGTGTTTGGGGTCCATAGCAGTGTTAAGGGTCTGGGGCATTTGGGTGGCAGGCAAGAGCAGTAGGAAGCACCTGTAATTTGGTTTTCATGTCCCCTTCACGGCCACAAAGCATTCTGTCACATTACATAATTGCAATGGAAATGTCTGCACACATGCCCCATACTAGACTCTTCTGATAGTGGGACGAGACCCCTAAGTTAATTCTATGGGACATTTCTGACCTGATTCAGGTCTCTAATAATATTCACCATGCCTGACTAATTTTGAGCAGAAAGTCCTCACAGCTTTCAGAAAGGCTTCCCTCATGGAGATTGTGATCGTTTGGAAAAGATTGCTGTTATAGATCAAAATTCCTTTTTTTCCTTGAACAAGTGACCAAGAATCAGGAACACTTGCCGAATCATTGTTTAATACACCTTATGGTGACACCCTGGTACATTGTGCAGATTTTTTTGTCTCGTGATAATTAGGTCTTCATGACTAATAACTCAGCTGATTACAATAATTCAGCTGGAGTAATTTGCATTAGTGTAATGAACTAATTAAAGTGAAATGAAGTTCACATTTACAGCATGCACTCAGTCAAACATGACTTCCCTCAAGCTGTTTGTGCCTTTCATGAAAAATAACTCACTCGAATTTTAAGCAGCTCAACCAATGAAGACATGCTTTTTGGATTTGGGTGCAATCTGGTCCCTGTTCCTCTGTTTTGTGGCGATTAATCGCGCTACTGTACAGCTTTCTCTTTGGCAAGCAGGGCTTCGGGCGGCCCGCTCATCTGTTCCACATTACCTTACTGCAGGATGTAAACTTCGGCCTCGCTTTTTAATTTTCATATTAGCCAGTAATTACAGGGCCCAGCCAGAGTCTGCTCTACGCTGCTCATTCAGGCTTATTAAAGCAGCATTTTCCATCAGAAATGACTTCAGCTTCTCTCCCTCTCTCTCTCCCCCTCTCTCTCCCTCTCCTTCTCTTGCTCAGTCTCTCTCACTCTCTCTCCCTTACTCTCGCTCACTCTCTTTTTCTCTCTCTCTCCCTCTCTCTCGCTTGCTCACCCCTCCTCTCTCTCTCTGTCTGCTCATCGCTCACCTTCTGCTCTGACGGAGCGTCACCTTGTACTTCCATCCTACCCCAAAGATCCCCCCTCCCCCAAGAATCCGTGCAGTCCGCCGTCCCTCTGCAGCCACATCCAAGTGGCCAAACAGCTCAAACGCAAGACGACTCTAAAGCTTCTGCAAAGTTCTGCTCAATATTTTTATTTCCTTCCACATCAACATTTAGCGCTTCAAGATGCTTTATTGCCTGTTTTATTGGTGCACTGGATCGCTCACATGCTCAGTCTCCCCAGGTACAAGAAGCAACCGTTTGCATATTAATAAAGAACAAGTAGCCGTGCGAAGCATATTAGCACAGTAAAGGTGAGAGTCATACTGCAGGGAGTAATAATGGTGACAGTGACCCTGAGCATTTATTGGTCAAATTTTTGCCCTGTGTTTGTCTCTTCCATTGCCTCACTACAAGCGGATTTGAGTCTCTAAATTATACTTTTTGTTTGTGTGTACTTTTAGATCCTATGGTAGACTAGTGACAGATAGACTTACTGGAAAAAATAAGAGACCACAACAGAATTTGGAAGAACATTTGTTCTATTTTTCTATTTTTTCTTTGCAAACTGCAGCTTAGTTTTTCAAGGGCTTCTTCCTTGCTTTGTGGGATTTCAATCCTGCTTCTACTGTAGGAGCCTGTTAGCAGTGGACTTCACACCTGCACTTAATGTTTCCCATTCCTTTTGAAGGTCCCTTGATGTCATCCTGCGATTCATGAGAAACTGTCAGATAAGTGAACAGTCATCTCTGGTCGTTTCCAGTTTCTCCTGTTTCACAATTTTCTTTGTACTGCTGACTTAGAAATTTTGAACCAACCTGGAAACAACCCGCTGCTCAGCGTAGCCTTCTGCCAGCAGAACCAGGCTTAAACCAGGATTTAAAAATGCAGATTCATTTTTTAAATTTACAGTGGTCTCTTAATTTTTTACAGTGCTGTATGTATTATCTGATTTTTTCTTGGATTTCTCAGATGATTGGCTATTAATAAATGTACTTTTTCTTCTTTTTAAAGAAAAACCCGATTTAAGTGCGTTTGAATGGTATTCGTGTAACTTTCAGCACAGTCCAAATGAATGACAAACGACTTCAGGCAAGTGAAACTTGCAGTTCAGATGTATCTTCAGACCCTCTGGTCGATTGGCTCAATTTTTTTTTTTGATCATTTGATCAAGATTATCAAGCTGCATTTCAGCTGTTGATCTAGTTAAAGAAGTTTTCAATTGTAACTTGCAAATTTTATACCGTGAGATTGAATTCTTTAGCTCAGTACGCAATTCATCACCGAAGGAGGCGAGAAGGTACTATGGTACATATTTAGTCCTCAGGCACAAGAGAAACAGGTGATGGACAAAAGAATAAAGGAGAAGAAGAGGATAGACGTGAACAGATGACTTAAGTCATTTATCAGTGTGAAGCTGCTTGTGAAGCAGAATACCGCCGAAAGGACAAGCCTTTTGACAATGTGTAAGAAACGGAGGAATGGTTTCCCAGCATTGTGTGAAAGATGCATGCAGACTGTCAGTCCACATGAGGAACAAGTCCTGACGCAGCAGTGACAGCGTGTGCTGACAATGATGAGGGCAGAGAAGTTGAATTCTTGCTGATCCGAAAGCCGTTGTTTGAGAACTATCTACACAGGTGAAGCGCTTGTCCTGTTGCTTTTCTGCATCTCTGCTTTTATTCACGTGTCGCGCTAATGTTAAACACGCGCTTTGAAACAGGAGCTCCATTCACCTCAGTTTGATCACAGAATGGGATTTAAGCCAATCAAAAAAATTACGTAAAGAAGTCTTGGGTCTGAGCGAAACGATAAGTGAGTCTATCACACCGTCAAGTTTATCGTAGTTGAGGCACTGGAGACCAAAGCCATTTAGTCTACAGCCCGAGGTCACCATGTATCAGCTGCAAAACTGACATCGTAATGGCGGCAAGCTGAAGAACAAGCAGTCCGGCTATACAGTAGATATACATTGGTTTCATACTAATGTCCCGGGAGTTTGCCAGACACAAGCCAACAAATTTTTAAGGACATTCCAAATTTTAGCACTCAAGGAAAATAAACACTCTGCCTGTTTGCCTGGACTTGCACCCCTGTAGCCCCCATTACAGGATTCTGGCAAAGGTTACGAAAAATGAAACAATGAAATATTACCCTGTGCTGTCGTTTTACGTGAGACAAAGGTTTCTGGGCTCCCGCGTGATTTAAACTTTAAGTAACAGCCATAAAATCACTTTTTTTTTTTTTAAAGCAGGAGATATATGACTTATTGTATTTCGAGATTAAACCAGCAATTATGGGATCCATTATGTAAACATTTTGGCAAACTGGGTCTATATACATGTCGAAAGGACGGACTCAGCCCAACACAAACACATGCGGTCCGTTCACATGGGCCTAAGGTGGAGAGAACAAGTGCAAGGGTGGCTCACTGCTCCAAATAAAAATTTATAGGATTAAATTTACTGATTTACAAACTGGCGGGGATAGAGGAATGGGGGTGTGGGGGGGGGACTTTCTGTGCATGCAGAGTCTTCATTGTGCTCATGCAAAGTCAAAGTCTTGTTAACGGCTGTTTAAGCAAAACTAATGTGCTGCTGTTAATAACAGAAGGTCCAATATAGCTGTAAAAAGGTGTGTAATGAGCGGCTAAGCCGTGGGTCAGGCCTGGCGTGGAGTATGACCACCAGGGGTCACTGTTCCACGATGGCTTTCCCCTTACTCCAGCATCTCTACTGCAGAATGACCTGCTCCTACATTGATTTTTGTATGTAGATGCCTTATCTGTTGCTTTTGTAGTAGTTTTTGGGGTTAAGGGTTGTGGTGATATGATTACTCTGCTGCTCTGGGATTCCTAGCTGGCAGAGTCACACGCTGCCCCATATGAGGATGATTTTTACAGGACGGATGCCCAATTTCTGCCTAAAGGTCTGTTTATTTACTGCAAAAGGTTCATTCGTCAGCAACTGAATGTTGTCATAAAACTTCACTTCACAGTTTTTATTCAGGGATCAAATATTAAATCACAGGAAAACAAAATTTACTATTTCATTATGTCTGTTCTATGGTTGTCTATTTTCCTTTAATCCTTTTATAAGTTTTATTTGTGACATGTTCAATTATACTGGACACAATGTTCACTGAAATGTGCAGTTGCCTGCGCACAGGCTGTCAAAAGAAGACATATATTTATGAGACAAGATATATAACATGTTAAAAAGCATTAAACATTAAATAATAATAATCCTAAGTATCCATATTGTGCAAAAGTGGAAGTAAGTGGAGGTAGTGAAAAAGTCCAGTAATGAATATGCATTTGCGTATGGACATGAGTGGGCTGAGCAGGCAGGTTGAGAATGTTATTCGTGCGGGTCCCAAATACCAGGCACATAGTTAAGATCCGAATTGCCTGTGGAGAGAAACTCTTCCTCAGTCTTTGCCAGATGTAGTGTTGGCCTAACCTCAGCGCAGAGAAGAGGCCGTTGTTAGGACGGCTGGGATCCCTAATGACCTTTTGAGTATTTGTAAGTGTGCATGAAGTTTATGTTTCATTTACTTACAGAGCCCCCATAAAGTATACCTGCACATTAGCAGGCTATAATACTACTAACAACGTAATATTTCAAGTATGGAGATCTGAAACGCATTAGTGCATCGGTGGTGATTGATGCCTGGTCTTCAGTGAGCTCAATGACGGAACAGTGTAAGGAAAAGCTGGAAAATGTTTGCAGGACTGAAAGCACTCAGCAAGATGTCCAACCACATTGTCACTATTGCAATGGACTGGGTGTTTTATCCTGAAAGCTCTCTGCGCGTCAGTTTCACCAGTTTCAAAAAAAAGGACTGAGAAAGTGATACCAGTCCAGTCGGTGGGTGCTGGAGAGTGCTTGTCTGGAGAGTAAGTGGCGTATCTATCATGATCTACACATAACATTGCCAATGCTGTCACAGGAAGAGTGGTCACCGAGCGAGCTAATGTCTTGTACACTCTAAATGGAACATGCTAAAGTTTCTAAAGAAGACCTCACAAAAGAAGACCTACCATGCAGCCTTAAGAGTTAACAAACTCCAGTATTCCCTGCAAATGGCACATATATAAAATGTGTGTCTGCGCATTCGTATTTCAAACTTATCTCTCAGTCATTTGTGCCCTGCCCATTTCCTGCACATCATACATGCCAAATCTATTAAAAAATAAGTCCAAGACATTTACCATTAGACCTTTAAAATACTCCAGCCGTACGATAAACATTAGAATCATCCAGCTCTTGTTTGTATAATCAAAACCAGATCACGTAATCCATCTTTAAATCAAGGTCTGCTTTTCGTTTGGTCATTTCTGTTGAGCCAAGATTAAGAACATTTATGACAATTTACATTATAATGCCAATAAATATATTGCTAAGCACCAGCAATGTGGCCAAGACCAGACTAGATTAAGTACATTTTCAGCCATTCCTGCATGAACAAACGGCATCCTCGCCACAAAGAGGCTGTATTTCCAACGCTGCTTCCAAAGCTAGTGCAAGTGAGCAGAGAAGTGGGACAGTGTGTGCAGTAAGATTTCTTCTCCGAGGTCACAAAACCAAAACATTGGCTATACTGAGCCACCTCTCTGCTTGGAGTTTTACTGAAAACTATATCTTATCAATTTAGCCTAAATTTCGCAGGGTTGCCGACTTTGGTCACCAGGCTGGAGTGAGATTTTCAATTCGAGATTAGTCTGCACACACATGCACACGCATTTACACGTATCTAACAGTTTTATTACATGATAGATAGTCTGTAGGGTTTGCAAACTACCCCAGCACTTTTGATGTACCTAATTTTAGGTTTATAATGGAATAATATAGGTTTGCCGTAAGATTTCTGCCGTGAGCGTGAGAATCTGAAAATGTGTCATGACAGATGCATGAGAGTTGGCAGCCCTGATTTAGTTAAGTAAGGAAGTAAAGAAAATTTGTCAAATATAACATTCGAGTATACGTTGAGCACAACAGTATAGGAGAGAACTCCCCCCCAATTTTGCACAACGGTGAAGGAAAGAGTTTGAGGGGACCTCTTTCCTTCTTCTCTCTCCTAACGTCCCCATACACCCCAGCTCCTGCAACTCTGTCCTTTTCTGGCCTATAAATTCTTCTCCTGAGTGTCTGTTTTGTCCACAAGGGGGAGACAAAACATCATGACAGCAGAGTTACGGCCTAGAAACCTGCTTAAAACGATCGAGATGAATACGGTTTAAAGAAAATGTGAATTCACGTTAAACTTGGGTTACGTGGGTTAATTAAAGCGTACCAAAAATGCCTGATACCCAACACTGACTCACACATACAAATAGCATCTCATCTCACATTTTATGTTGTACATAAAAAAAAACCTGCCCAGTGCCCCTCATGGTCTCCCAGTTCATAAAAAGCCAGGCTTTTGACAGGTCGATGTATCTGTTTACTTTCCATTTTTGCGTTGGCTCAGCCACCTCTGGTATTGCTTTTCTAAAGCAACAATGCTTCTCTTCAAGTCCACGTCTGGAGAGCATAATGCAGGCTCTTCACTCCACGAAGCAGCCTGCTTCTCATTGGAGAAGGAGGTGATGACTGGAGCGTAGAGGCACACAATCCACCCTGTCTCCACCCTAAGTCCCCAGTGCCTGTCGGACTGGGTCTGTCGTGCTGTTTCTTTTGCCTATACATAAATCCATACACTAATACAGACACAAAGGTACTGAACAGTTTTCGTTATTATGATTCTGTTACAGGGCCTGTCAAAGTCTATGCAGCACCCTCTATCCCACAATCTTTAATAACAGGTGCTTTGAAGAAAATGCACAAATAAATACATGCTTCACATAACCAAAGAAAGACTGTAAGAAATTAATGAACTAGCTAGGTGTCATGACCGAGCAGCCGAAGCAGAGGAGACAGACGCAGGTGTAAAGGTAAACTAAGACACAATTTATTGAACAGAAACAGGGGCACAAACAGACCATGTGGGGTCAAGCGAAAGGTAGAGCTAGGGGAAGGGGGAGGCTGTAGAGTACACACTAGACTGACATCAGTGACTAAACTGGGGAGCACAGGACTGGGAGGCACTTTTAGACGCGACTAACGAGGAAGCAGATGAGAGGCAGCTGGAGAGATCCACACTAGGGTTAAAATGAGAGGCAAGACACGTGGGCTGTCAAAGTTAACAAATTAATGCATTTAAGTGTTAATCTTAAATGCATAATATATTATTTCTTTGATACCCCAATGGAAGAATATTTACTTTTTTTTTTTTTAGATATCAAAAGCAACAGATATTTTTGAGGGAAAAAATGGTC
The DNA here is from genome assembly GCA_015163995.2 of Mormyrus lacerda. NCBI lineage: Eukaryota > Metazoa > Chordata > Actinopteri > Osteoglossiformes > Mormyridae > Mormyrus > Mormyrus lacerda. The sequence goes on from JAABNX020000151.1 coordinate 5,297,511, forward strand.
ACAGATGGTCAAGAGCTGGGGGTTAAGGGCCTTTGGTTGTGAGACCATTTTTCTGAGCACTGGCATAGTAGCTGAGCTACCCGCCACACACCACCCCCACCCCTGAAATGGTTTCATCACAAAGCTTTTCGGTGTGTCACGCAGACGCTGTGAGGACATGTAGTTGAGCTGCATCCAAATAAATTGCCTGGCTAAGTCAGTGCCTCCCAGATGTCTGTGTATGTCCCCATGTGGGGTGATCGGCTCAGCTCTGCTACGATGCGTTTTTTTTAGTGGGCAACGCAAGAACACAAAAATATCACAAATGTTAAGTAGTTTCCAGGAAAATGGGGTCATTTCCCTCAAGCAACAGGATTGTGAAGTGTGCACTAAAAATAAATCCTACCAATGCAGTGTCCTTAAATCAGAGCTAATACGCATCCAGACAAACCTCAAGATTCAAGATTCTTTATTCGTCACATACAATTACACAGTTATATTAAGTATAATATGTAGTGAAATGAACCCTGACCGATCCAAAGACTGTGCAAAAAAAGAGTAAACAAGAATTTAAAATTACAATTTACAACAGCTTAAAATATAAAAATTGCAGACAAATTATAAGAATGAATTTAATAATATATACATAGAATAAAAAAATGTTTAAAGTGGCAAGTGGTGACAGATGAGATGATTGTTGTGCAATATACAGTGAGCAGAAATAAGTAATGTATTTTATTAAAGTGCAGTGTGCATTGAAGTTTGCCTTGATAAGTAGATGGCAGTTCATGCATCCGCTGTATAATTTTTAAGAAGTAGTGGTGTCATGTCCTGGTTGAGAATTCTTACGGCATGAGGAGTCTCTCTGTTTTTGCCATAATAACCTTTTTTCCTAGTGGCATTGATAAGTGGGAGTTTGCTCTAAATTGTGAAAGTTTCCTTACATGAGACATAACTTTGATGATTAATTCTGTTCATTTATTATTTTTATTATCTTCCTCTAACAGATAATAATAACTATTCACATATTAATTAACTATTCACATATTAATTCTCCTTTCATTTCCTTACAAAACAGGCTATTAGAGGCTTAATATGCAACATAAATAGTTACAATTTTAGTGCTGAAATGCTTTCTAGGGCAAAACAGCACAGTACTCAGGCATTGAATAAGTGCTATGGTTAATATGGTTTCTATGGTTCATTGACGCGGTCGGGTCTTCGAATCGTTCGCTTTCTATGGTGCCGTGACGCAGTTGGAGGACCGTCTTGGACACGCCCCCTGGCCGAACCCCTATGATTCCGAGCGCATGATCAGGCGTGTTTACCTGCAGTGTCATGCAGGAAAACATGGCACTTAAGTTAAATGAAGTCTGCATCAAAGGATCTTTGAAAATACGGGTTTAATGCACGTCAAGGCTTTATTTCCATTTTAGCATTATAATCGGGAAGCCATCATAAAGGGGTGGATTTTTGTATACTAACCGGAGGAGGAACTGGCTGTTTTTATGTAGCTAGCTAGCCAACAAGCTAGCTATTTCGAAACGGTAGGTATAGCCTAATTAAGAGTCCATTGCCACACAGACACCAAATGAATCAGCCCTCCGCACTTCAACATCAGCATAAAGAGTTGCCTGCAGCCCAGTGCACAGGCGCTGGCTGGACACCTTTCCAGAAGGTGTGTCGTCTACTGCTCGGAAAATGGTCTTGTGGCTGTCAGGCGTGTAACAGCGCACGGGCGCTGGCTGGACACCTTTCCGGAAGGTGTGTCACCTACTGCTTAGCTCCTATGTGCAAGCACGATCAATGGCGTTTTGCACTTTTGGTTGATAGTACGGGGGCTTTGAAACATATTGCAGGTAAGGCAGAATTATTTACTGTTAGGAATGCTTCATTATTATTTGGCTACCCGTCTACCTGTTTTACCTTTCACGTAGCTAGCTAACGTCAGGCGTTTATGTTACTGCCACTGGCGTCGCTTGACCAACAAAAAAGCTATATAAATAAATTAAAATACTAGATCGAAATATTATATAAATTAATGCCACCCTTACTACACATTACAGGTACGGATCAAAATAATTTAAGTTAACAATATTCGTTCTGTCTGTTCACGATATTTTATTTCAATTTTTTTTTTTTTGTGAAATTTCACGATTGGGTTTGCTTACCCAGAACATTAGTTATATGATTGACAGTATGAAAATACAAGCGGAACTGGTCACGAAGTGTTAATGATTTGTGCTTTTCCAAATTGCAGAAGGCAGAACAGGTAGATATTTGTGTGATTAACAGATGACTTAAATACCAACTGCCGACCATACAAGAGGCACAATGGAGGAATCTGACGTAGAGCGTAAGTAACCTGTCATGGTTCTTTGTACTCAGAGAAAACCATGCATATGTCTGAAATGTCCTCTCTGTATTTGCTCTTCAGAGGTGTCCCTCTCGCTGCTTGATGCAGCCAATGACCGAGACCCTGTGGTGCAGGAGCAGGTCAGGAAGTCCATCCTCACCCTCGGAAAACAGCAGCCGGACAAAATCCTCAGCATGTGTCAGGACTACCTGGTGAAACACCCCAAGGTCAGGCGAAAGATGCGTTTATTCATCACAAACCCAACAGCATATTACAGCCTGGTGGTTTGCGCTATTGATTTGTTCCGGGAAAAACCACCGGTAAATGAGAATGTAAATGAAAACCTGTTTTTAATATTTTGAATGGGAAATATTTAAATGGTAGCTTTGGATATATTTCATATGATCTACAGTTCCTTCATGTGACGTGAGTTTCATCAGTGTAAGGGTATGCTTTTAAGATTAATTCCATGCGATATTCTTTGGTTGGAGACTGTTGTGCTATTGAAATCAATGTGTAATATCTCAGTTTTTACATTTTAACTTTCACTAAAACCATGATCTTAATGAATTGCTACTTGTTTCATTCTTTAATATATTCTTTGGCTGAAAGACATTCTACATATAAACATTACCTGAAATTCCAGGAAGGGAGGGAGGGAGTGTTGTTTCTTAAAGAGTATCAGGCGTTATTTCAGGCATGGGTTCCCCCCATGCTGCTTTAATTACCTGTATTTTTGTATTTTGGTGTAAGAGTGTAACAACTGAGGCCTTTAGTAGTAAGATACTAAGATCAAAATGGAGGGTCATTGACATTAAGTCGCCCCCCCCCCCCCCTCGTTTCTCTATGCTGGCACCATGAACCACATGGTCTGCTGTGTGTTATGCAACCGTAGCTTGAGAAACACCCCTGTGCCACATTCTTTTGGCACTTTACACATCACTGTTGGATCACGTTGCAGTCATATGACTGCTGGAACAGGAAGTGATAAGGTCGGGATGTGTCCACTTGGCCCATGGTCACTATTTTTGCTTTTTTTAAAAATACAGTATTCTGTTTCTCTTCTGTGCTCTTCTCTTATCCTGCTTATAGTTTAGAAATGTAGATGTTTTTCATTTACAGCCTGCCGATCACCTGCTTTCTCAGACTACAGATAGCTTGGTTTAGTTGGCAACATGTTTTAACATCTTGTTACTGAATAGTTACATGCAGACATGTCTTCCCATTAAAATACTTTTTTTTCCCCTGTCTGCAGCTGGCAACCGGCCACCGGGTGATTATTCTGCAAACTCTTGAACTGATTGTGCAGTTCAAGATAGATGAAATTAGCTACAAGAAAATTAAGAGCATAATTTCTCTTGCTTCGGATGAAATGACCAGGTCAAAGGTAGGTTTCTCCCTAAGTAGGAACATCTTCCAATACTCATAAAAGTGCCCCCCAGGTATTTATTATTCCCTGCTGTGTTTATCTGTGCAGCTCTGTATTTCAGAACAGGTGCTGTGACTGTAACCTGCTGGCTGATTTTATTTTCTGGATTATTTTTTCTTATGGCCATTCGGTCCTATCCGCTGTATTGCATTTTCACGCAGCTCAGTGATAAATTATGATAGCATGTTAATAAGGTAAACAATTTTATATCTAAAAAGACACGTAAAACCCTAAAGTGGATTGAAACAGTAGGAGGTGGGAGTGTTCAGGTATGTTACACAGTAGGAGGTGGGAGTGTTCAGGTATGTTACACAGTAGGAGGTGGGAGTGTTCAGGTATGTTACAGTAGGAGGTGGGAGTGTTCAGGTATGTTACACAGTAGGAGGTTTACTTACGCTTGACTTGATAACGTGTCTGATTGCCTATTGTGCACCTTGAGATTGTCCTTGCACATATAATCAGATCCTCTTAATGCCCCATAATTGCTTAAGGCACTACAGAGCTTGAACGTGTATTTAAAATGACTAAAGTCGAAAGAGCATAAATTCAAGAAAGGAATAGTAATTTAATGGAAAGGGATACTTCTCCCCGACTGGAAGGAGCACTTCAGATCTTATTGGGGACTTTTAAAGCAAATGACACTGGGAGTGGGTAATCAACAAGCTGTTTAACTTACTTTAGTCGTTATTGTACTATGTGGTTATGAGAGAGGTGTGAGGATTTATCTCTGGCGCATTTAACCATATCTGTGAATGTTCAGTGCTGTTAATCACAGCTCTTGGTTTGTCCGTCTCCTCACCCTCTGCATGGCTTCGCTTTCTTTCCTCGCCTCTGTCAGGGGGTCGTTTTGCGGCCATTTGTCCTGCTGTGTCAAAGCCAACCAATAGTCGGGGGATGATTCCTCTGCCGATTGCCTGCCCCCCAGGACCAATACAGTCACAGAAATTTTTACGCAGATGCTCAGATGTTTTAATATTGGCACAAAGCAGATTATCTTATCTGTTTTCGTCTTCTCTTAATTTTCCTTATTTCGCTGATAAGTCCTTTATAACCTCCGTCCCAAGTAAACAGTATCATTAGTGATTAATATATCCTGTTCTTCTTATCCTGAAGACAAACTTTCAGGAAATGATTGGTCAGAAACAGGGGGGCTGCAGTGGAAATAAGACGTAAAATAATTAGGTAATGAATAATCCACAGGAGAGGCTTAATATTTTAGGACACGTTATTTTTCACAAGTGTAACTTCACAAAGCTACAAAAATTATGAAAAAATATAGATCATTAGAAACAATCCAGAAGTTTATTCTTTTTGAGGAATAAAACAAGCTTTAGATGAATACAATAAGAATATGTGCTGATCTCCATATTTTAAACCGTCAGGCACTTTGTGTGTCATGTGAAATGTCACTTCCTGTTTCTCCAGGAAGTGGTAACAGATTGGCAGCAGGCAGCCAGCAGTATTTTGGTGGCCGTGGGCAAGAGATACATAAATGACATCATGGAGGAGATCCTCAGCAAGTTCCAGCCTGGAGTCCTTCCTCATTTATTTGTCGTCCAAACGCTAGCGAATCTCTCCGAGTCTAATGGTACGAACAGATGTCACTAATAACTTAAAAACATCAGATTTTTTTTTTCCTAACTGTTATAAATTGCTCTGTGAAAGTGTCCTTTAATATACTCTATAGTGATGTAGATTGAGATATTGTGTAGTGTAAGTAGTTTTGAACGATATATATAATACATCCCACATCTGTTGAATGGCTGTGAGTTTTTTTTATAAGCTGAAAGCCGGGTTTCGTTCTCAGTGTACGGCATGGTGCCGTTCCTCAACGCCATTTTGGGGACCATGCTGCCGATGCTGAGTATGACCAAGCAGGACACCATGAAGTGCATCTTCGCCTCTGGTGAGGACGGTGGCGGCATTGGTAACTTAAGCGAAATACGCGACTTTACCGATTTTATAGATATTGGTGACATTAGCACACAGCAGCAGGAAGCGCTGGTGTTCCCATGCAGGTTTTGATCCCGCTGCTGTTTTCCCCTTTAGCCCTGTCCCGCTTCAGCGAGAGCATCTTGGAGTACCTCGCCAACTTGGACAAGGCCCCAGACCCGACCGTGCGGAAGGACACCTTCTCCAGTGAGATCTACGCCTCGTACGACATCCTCTTCTCTAACTGGCTTCAGAGCAGGGACCCCAAGGTATGCGAGGCTCAGCTTCGGTTGGCTTCTCTGTTGTGACGCCTTTTTCATTTTTTTGACGCTCGTTAAGGCCCAGAATGAGGTCAGCGCCTGATTTGGACGCCTGGGTTTCTGAGGCCAGCGGGGAAATTCTCGGGCTTTGCAACAGAGTGCAGAATTAATCATCCATTCTCCAGTAACACGGCACTGATCAGCGTCGGGTGCAACTGCGAACGTGCGCAACCTTTTCAAAACAATATTGACATTTTACCTGTTTCAAGAAGATACGAGTCTTTATAGTTACTTTGACAGCACTCCAGCCAACAGAACAGCGTATGCAACATGCCTCCACAGAAAGGTTCCGGAGGGAACCTAATTCGGATAAAATCTGTTTAATTGGTGTGCCGGCCTGCTTGCCTTTGCCGTCTCAGAGGGCCGCTTCCTGCTGAGCGCGGTCGCTCCTGACCGCGTCACCGTGCTGATTGGGCCTGCATGCGTGGCTCCCTCCCCGCTTGCCTTTCTCGCTGCCCCGCTTGCCTTTCCCGCTGCCCCGCTTGCCTTTCCCGCTGCCCCGCTTGCCTTTCCCGCTGCTTTTCTGCTGAGCTCGTTTGCTTCTGACCCCGTCAGCCTGCTGATCCGGCCTCCCCGCGGTTCCTCTCCAGCTCCGGCTGACGGTAGCAGAGGCCCTGGGCTCCATGAGTCACCTGATGGCCCATGACAAGCTGGAGGAGCAGCTCCCCAAGCTGATTCCCGCCGTCTTCTCGCTCTACAAGAAGAACAGCGAGCATTACATCATCAGCAAGGTGGGCGTCCCGCGTTTGCGCTCTCTTTGTGAAGCGAGAGCTACGCGCGTTTTCCGTGCTTGTGTGTTCTTGTCCTACTGTTGCTTCTTTTCCTGATTTTCGCTTAGTTGTCATCTTCGCTGTTTATTATACTGCTGTGCTTTTCTCACTGCCCCCCCCCCCCCTTCCCCGCCACACCCAATAGAGCCTGTGTCAAATTCTGGAAGCTTCTGTGAACATGGGCAGCCGAGTGTTGGAGACCCAGATCGATAGTCTGCTGCTGACTTTGCATCAGGAGGTGAGGGGGAGAGGGGAGGGGGGTCGTCATGCCTCTTTGGAGCTCGTAATTAACGTTTTTTTCTAAGATTTTTGTAAAAGTGCCGAAATGGGGGTGTCGGGTATCTTGTTTACATGTGTGATAGGTTAACAATGGAATATTGATATAATGTTAATAAAACACAGATGATAATACCATGAATAATCCAGCGCCAATAACCATCTGGTTCACACTCCAGCACAGTAGGTGGCGCTATTGCTCCTTGGTGCTGGTTGCCACCCTCTATAAAACATAAGATGATGATGCAGTAACGTACCTCATCTGTCAGTTTGTACCTCGCACATCTGCTAATGCGCAATATTTTATGCATGCGTACATTACATTTTCTTGCACTGCCTGATTTGTTCATCCTGCTGGTTTACGGTAAATTACATTTACATCAAGCTACAGCAGTTGCTTTATTGTTTAGCAAGAAGTGGTGATAATCATTCCGCTGACTGATATCTGAAATTCGTTTATATTTCCACCAGTTGAAATTACTGCTATCTAGCGACATGCTGTTTTGAGGTACTCATAGTCTTGGCTCAGCCTGAACTGAAGTCGGAATATCCGACCTCAACAACCCTGACTTCAGACTTCATGATGCCTGCTCCGAGCGTCAACAGTAAAAAGCTGTAGTATTTAAAGTTCATATTGCACTTCTGTCTTATTTATGTCTCATTAAATCAGCCGTACACACAGTACTGTCCGTACCTCTGTGGGCATGTTGCTACAGTGTTTGTATACGCAAAACACTGCGTAATGTGTTGTTATCAACTGGTGTTGTAAACAACAGGTAACCTGACTCCAACTGGTATGGAACAGTGGGTAACCACAAAACAAACTCTATTCCCTCACCTCTATGAAACAACAAAAGGAAAAAAAAACGGAAGTGGAATTTCCCAAACCTGTATCCCGAAGCAGGATTTCTTGCTTAGCTGGATAACTTGTTGGATTTAAGGTACCCCAGTTTAAAAGGGCTTTATCTTTGTTCCCTTACATTTATCCTAGTCTACCTTAAATCCGACAAGTTATCCGACTAAGCAAGAAATCCTTCTTCGTGAGACAGGCCGCAGCTGCAGTTGTTTGTATTCTGGCTTGTTGTACTGCAACGTGGTTTAACTCAGGCACCTGACTGCCGAGGTAAATGGAGCACAGCACTAGCCCTGGTTGTCTTTTCACCATCCATTAAGCAGTGTAATTGTGCTTTCCATACCCTTTTGTCCGGTTAGGGTTATAGACACTCAACCTCATTACACTCATTTTGAGTGTAATTCATTTGCTAAAAGAGAGACAAAACTCACAATAAACAAATCTGAATATTACTTTAATACTGAATATTACTAATAGTGTTGTCATCGCGATATCGTTGTGAATTGTTTTGGCCACGATACTTGGTCAGTCATTTGACATGTGTAGCTCAGGTGGGAAACTATGGCTCTTTGGAGGAAGCCTTCAGACTGTAGCTGCATATTGATATGAATATTATTTGAATGTACATCATAATGATGTATTTTTCTGTTTTTTTTTTGTTTTTGATACCTGTGCAAATAAGGCATTCTATAACCCTGCCACCCCCCCAGGTATGCGCCCCAGTGGATTACAGCAACCCCCCCACTGTGAAGAACCACAACGAGGTTCTGAGGTGCTTCAGCATTTTAGGTACATCTCAGGAAATCCTCAGCTAGATTTCCCTGCTCGTCTTGCTGGGGGGCCGGGGGAGATGTTATGGAGATGCTGGTGAGGGGTGAGTCGCTTCAAGCAGATCGACAGCCGGCGTGTTTCTGCGGCTTGTCCCTGTGTGAGGGCCACACCGGCTTATGGGGCTTTCTGTGATAAAAGCGAAAATCAGTTGCCTGGATCGGTGACTCTAAATCGCCCACAGTCTGTGTCCCGTGACAGGCCGGCTTCCTGGCCGTGTTGCACCCTCTGCTGCCCGCAACAGGCTCCAGACTCTCTGATTTCCTGCACAGATAAGCAGTTCTGGTGAATGTGTGCAACGGCTAAATAACGAGTGGTGTTTACATTCTTTCATCACTCAGCCTCACTGGCTGTTACCGTTCTCCATTGCGGTCACGAGGTCTAACAGCCATCGGCTTGTGTCTCTTGTCATCCTCCCCTCCAGCCAACACGTTTCCTGACCGCCTGATAGTGTTTGTCCTTCAAAAGCTGGAGAACAATAACGAACGTAACCGCATGGGGTCCCTGGCCGTGCTCCGGCACCTGATCAACTCCTCCAGTAAGGCGTGGACCGGTCTGACGGCATTCCCAGCCGCATGGGGAGTGCCGTGTAAACGTGCATCTAGCAGCAGTGAAAATATCAGTTGCAGAAACGCCCCTTTAAGGCAGTGCTGCTCGTCCAGGTCCTCGGGGACCTGCAGACAGTCCACGTTTTTGCTCCTACCACGCAGCTTGGGAGGGAGCAAAAACATGGATCAGTTGGGGGTCCCCGAGGGCCAGGTTGGGATGCACTGCTTTAAGGTCAAAAAGGAAGCTGTATACAATTCCATGTATTTAATTCAGTCCTGTGGCTGGCAGAGTGAAGTAGTAGTAGTTGGGTCCTTGAGTGAGGCCCTTAACGTCCAGAACTTCCCCCCAGGGGAGCATGATAAGTGGTTAACCCTCCACTCAGATCCTAAGCTCCTCTCTCATCTGTACATGGCAAGAGAGCAAGGTGGGAAATGTGAAGACTGAATTTCGTCGTGAAAGATTTGTTTTATTCTATATTTATCCTCAGTTGTGCTGAGTGCACATATGTATTTCTGTGAAATGTGCAGCTGGTTCGTATGAATGTTTAGTTCTGACGTAGGTTGTCTCGGTTGTGATTCAGCTTCCCTGATGGAGACCAAGAAGCTCATTATCCTTACGAGCCTCAAGCAACCATTGTCTGACCAGAGCAATAAGGTACGGGGATGTAGTGTCCTCCTCCTAGATTTTGCGTTGTATTACTATTCTCATATGAACGCTGCCCGCATAGATAATACTCTGTTCTAATGCATTGTTCAGTGATGGTTGGGTTTTGTGTAACTCATCCTCTGTCTCACTGTCTCTCAGGTCAAGAAGATGGTAGTCCAGGTGATCAGTGCTATGGCCCACCATGGGTACCTAGAGCTGGAGGGGGGGGAGCTCCTGGTCAAGTTTATTGTGCACCATTGTGCCCTGCCGGATACCCTGAATGTACGTTGACTCTACTGTGCGGTCACCTGAACGCTCAGCCCTGAGCATTTAAATACCAAACCTCTGGAAGGGAGAAGTGAGATACTCCATGCTTGAAAGTATGGTGACTTAAATGTTTTTTTTTTCCCCTCAATTGTGTATGATTGGGCAGTTTTAAGCCAGCCCAGTTGGGAGCGCTGTGTTCTCACAGCTACAGGGTGGCGGGTTCAGTCACTACTGTGGGCTGTGTGAGTCAGTGTTTGTGTGTGAGTGTGTGCCGTGTGACGGACTGGCACTCCGTCCTTGGTGTCCTCTGCTTGGCATCCTGTGTTTCCTGGGCTGGGCTCCAGCCTCCCGTACTGAAGACACGGATGCATGGACATGTTAGCATAAACTGATGATGGAAGTGAATAGACGGATTAGTTTGGGCTTACGTCATATCGGGGAATGTTTGCGTCTGCCTGTCGCAGTGTGGGCGGCACCCCTTGGACCCTGAGGATGTGACCAATGAGGCTCTGCGGAGCATCTGTGAAAACACGCTGCACCTCTTCACCACCACCGTGGGCCGTCTGACTGATGTAAGTCTGCAGCAGAGGGAGGGGGGCAGTCTGGAATGTTCCGTGTCTGCTCTGTGGCCAGCCTGTTCTCCCGCTTGTGTCTATGAGATCAGTGTTCCCTTCAATGGCTGAAACGTAACTCTAATGTTCATGCCTTATGAGTAAATCAACTTATACGTAATTGGAAGCAGACTGAGCAGATTTTATGGTCCTGTTTAATCTTTGCACGTCTAGGGGGGGGGGGGGCTCTCAGATATACTCAAGTTAGAATTGTCATGTGTGCATCAATTAGGAAACTGGGGCTTCAGATATGACATTAAGGGGCACATCCTCTCCAGCAGGGGTGTCAAACTCCAGTCCTGGGGGGCCGGAGCCCTGTGTATCTTAGTTCTTTCCCTGTTCCACCACAAATGATTCAGCT
>JAABNX020000151.1:5308786-5334878 GCA_015163995.2 Mormyrus lacerda
GTGTGTGTGTGTGTGTGTGTGTGTGTGTGTGTGTGTGTGTGTGTGTGTGTGTGTGTGTGTGTGTGTGTGTGTGTTGCTGTCAGTACCCAGTTTCCATGGGAGACAGATGCGGCCCTTTGCAGGTGCTGTGGCCTTCACTGCTCTGCTACCTGACCCCGGCGCAGTACAGCAATGCGACCACACCCTTGTGCAAGAGCCTCATTCTCCTTGGCAACAAGAAGAAGGCTTCCCAGGAGCCCAACTACATCATCAACTTCAGCGAGCAAGGTTTCTGGAACTTACTGTCATTGATCTGCTCTTGGCGGGTTTGAAATGCGTTTTTTAGAACTGGGGTGTTTTTGCACTGAAGACTCGCGCTATATGGCCGAAAATTTCTGGACACCCCTATTAATTAAAGGAGTTGCCTAATTAAGCAACACCCATTGATGAAACAGGTGCTTAATCAAGCACACAGTCATATGATCTCCTGCAACTAACACTGGCAGCGAATGGGTGGTTGTACAGTGAGGTTAGGGACTTTCCGCCTGGTACCTACAGCCAAGTTGTCAGTTCGTCACATTTCTGTCTGCTAGAGCTGCAGCTGGTCAACTGCAAGTGATTGTGAAGGTCAAAACATCTGGAAGCAAGTTCAGTCGTTAAGTGGTAGATCCCATAAACTCGCAGAAAAGGGACCTGATTATCTCAACATCAATACCCCACCTGAATTGCAGCAAATTCCGCCAGCAATGTTCCAGTACCTAATGGAAAGCCTTTCCAGAAGAGTAGAGGGAGAGGTTATAGCAACAGTGGGCCGACCAGCTTCATATTAATATCCTTGGTTTCGAATGAGATGTTGGACAAGCTGGTGTCTAAAGGTCTGCGCCAGATGGAATTTAAAATCTCATCCTGTCCGCTCCCGCAGGATTCTGTCCTGTTCCTGCCTGCTCTCGCAGGATTCTGTCCCGCTCCTGCCTGTTCCCGCAGGATTCTGTCCTGTTCCTGCTCGCTCCCGCAGGATTCTGTCCCACTCCTGCCTGTTCCTGCCGGATTCTGTCCCGTTCCTGCCCGCTCCCATAGGATTCTGTCCTGCTCCTGCCCGCTCCCGCAGGATTCTGTCCCGCTCCTGCCCACTCCCGCAGGATTCTGTCCCGCTCCTGCCAGCTCCCGCAGGATTCTGTCCCTCTCCTGCAAGATTCTGTCCCGGTCCTGCAAGGTTCTGTCACACTCCTTCAAGGTTCTGTCACACTCCTTCCTGCTCCTGCAAGGTTCTGTGACACTCCTGCCCGCTCCCGAAGAAGCTTGTCATATTTTGTCCCCCCCCCCCCCAAGGAAAATAATGTTTTATTTGACTGTGCTTAATTTCTGCTAAAGAATTAAGACAAACTTGCACTGCTATGTTCAGCGTATAACAGTTAAAACAGGCTACGTCGTCCATACAGTAGTAGGCTAGTTAAGCATATTTCACCTGCAACGACATTTGCAAAAACAAGTTGTGGTTCTGCACAAACAAAATAGCATTTTTACTGCAATGACAATTGTTTTGATTTGTTTTGTACTTGCGGTGAATGTCAGTATAATCTGCCCCTTTCGAAACTGAACACAAGTGGCATTTTAGCCCTGAGCTCTAAACCTGATGTATGGTGGCACGTTTTTGCATTTCTCATAGCGGGAAAAAGGCAAGTGGTTCCCATCATTGTCTCTTACAAAAGAAAAGGACTGCCAGATGTTTGATTTGCCTTACTTAGTTTTACAGTTTAATATTCCCCTTTCCTTAAGCAGGCACTTGCATCGAACTGGCTCGGCCATCATTAGTCAGGTGTTCACAAGTGTGACGAGAGACTTTCAAAATGCTAACGTCCTCCCAAAGGTTCTGGGATAGGCTGTCTGTGGAAAAACCAAATTAGGGATAGTAGCCTATTTTTCTTTTATTCAGTGAAATTTCTAATGCAACTTTCTGTTGAGGGGGAAAAAAAACAACAAAACATTTGAGGAATGTTTATATACTTCAGTTCTTTCTGCGGGTCATTTCTGTTCACTTCCTACTCGTTGCCGCATTCAGAAATGAAAACTCTTGCTGCAGCTCCCACGGGAATGCAGATCTCTACTGGTGTCTGCATACATTTGGCCGTATAGTGTAGCATCACAGAGAGCTGATTGTAACATCCTGTCGTCTTTGTTTTCAGCCAGCCTCCCTTCGCCTCACGTGCTCATGATCAGGCTTTTGGTGAGTCCGTCAAACTTTTCTGCATTGTCTGTAGGGGGGGGGACGTTGTTTGTAAGTGTTACAGAGCACTGACCGCAGTACATTCCCCACCAGGTAAACGCCGCGTTCCCCTTCAGGGGGCGGGGCCGTGGGGCCCCCTCCCTGCGGCTGCTCTGCGTCCTGAGTCCCAGCATTCACCCCAACACACAGAAGGTGTGGGAGACGGAGATCCCTCCACTCCTGAGCCTCCTGGAAGGTAACGTTCACGCCCTTCGGGGCAGAAGCCGCTGACTGGTGCAGCCCTTCTGCTTCAGTCTTCCTGTCCCTTTGTGAGATGATGTAAATCGATTATGACTTATGACGTCACATCTGAACCTGTAAAATGCATCCTGGTAGCCTGAGGTGCTGAGCTGAAATGCTGATCAAACGGTAGATGCAGGGATTTCGCTTGAATCGAGGTTTATGGTTCCAGGATGGGTTCTGTTCTTCTCACATCATAAGCGGTACCGTCCGCCGTCCATCTGTATGGAGCGCTTTGGAAAATGTCGGCTACTCGACGGACCAATAAATAACCACGCAGAGAGTTATGGATTTTTACATTTTACAGCTAAAATTGCCTCAGAAGGTTTTATTATGAAAATATGCTCTGTGGACTGAAGTAGACCCCAAGCATTTCCAGAGGACCTAAATCACTTGAACAATTTGGTTCTGTTGGATCAATGGCAGCGTTTTGTGTGTGTGTGTGTGTGTGTGTATGTGTGTGTGTGTTTGTGTACTGTGTCTTTGTCTGTGTCTTGTCTGTCCATCCGTCTGTCCGTTGTCTGGTCTGGTCTGGTCTGTGTTGTCTGGTCTGTCATCTAATCCAGACCTCCATGCTGCATCTTCTCTCCCGAACAGAATCTACAGTGGAATCGCTGAACACGAGGAGCTGGGAGGACAGTTTGCTAGAGGTTGGCTTCCAGTCTGTTAATCGAAAAGGCAGGATTAGTGTCCTCCTCAGATGGGATCTAGTGCTTAGGGGACACAGGATGGTCCGCTGTGGGTTAGGGTCAGGTGGGGGGGGGGAGGGGGGTTCACGAGACCCATCTTCCATCTCTGTTTGCATGCAGCTCCTGTCCAAGACCCTGGTGGCCGTCTCAGATGACAGATGGAGCTGCCAGCTGTCTGCTGAGGCCACGCACTACCTGCCCAACTTCAACAGTTCCCTAGAGGAGAAGGTGAGAGGGGCGGGGTTACCCTTAGGGTCATCTGCATCTCATGTTCTTCTCGTTTTAAACCTCCTCTGTGGCGGTCCCTCCCCCCCTCCCTTCAGAGCTTCCTCTACAGATGCATTGGTGTGACCCTGCAGCTGTGCAGCAGCCAGGATGCCGTCAGGAAGCAGTTGCAGGAGGTGCTGGTGGCAGCTCGGCATGCCGACGCCATCGAGAGGACGGTATGGTGCATGCGGCTGCCTATGTCCGACGCGTGTGACTCTCTTCTGCAGAGATCGCATGTGATGCAGTGACATGTGGGCCTGCTTTGCTGCTCTGCACGTGATTTGTGGGGGTACTGTTGATCATGCATGATGTATGACTATGCATCGCAGCACAGTCTCATGCAGTTTGTTGTTAATAATAATAATAATATTATTATTATAATAATAATAATAATTATTATTTATTAATAATATAAATAATTATAATTGTGTGTTCATTTATTGATGTTTATTATTGTTATTTTTATTTTGAGTATTATTGTGTTTATTATTCATTTATTAATTAATTAAGCAGTTGGCGCTTATTGCATTCGTTCTGAATCTGTTTTCTCTAAAAGCTTTACTAAAATGTCCAGGGCTGCACTGGGCCAGGACGGACTGAAATTTGCCCCTGTCTGTACCTTGCTGTTTATACTTCACTCTGAGTGCCGTTCCTCCTGCAGGGCGTGGCCGTCGGGGTTGGCCTCTGCGCTGCCAGGCACCTCGGGGACACTCTGGCCAAACTGGAGGACTTCAGCAAATCGGACACCTTTAAGAAAGCATCAGGAATATTCGGTCTGCTTAAAGTAAGTAACCTGGGGTGAGGTGGTCGCCAGCACTTTCTGAGGTCACCAAAGGTCATCTTCATGCAGTATCAGTCTGGTCATTTCCTGAAAATTACTTCATGCTTGCTGGTGGAATGATCCTTGTCCTTGCTGACCATGGCCCTCAGGACAAAAATGAGGTGGACATCGAGAAGGTGAAGAGCACCCTCATCCTCTGCTACGGCTACGTGGCTCTCCACGCCCCCCCAGACCAGCTTCTGTCCAGGATGGACTCTAACATTCTGAAGGGCATCAATAAACACTTCAACACCAAGGTAGGCGGCTCAGTCATTGCGGGAGAGCAGAACGGCAATGTGGGAAATTTATGTATCCGTGTGCCAGGCAGTTGATGCACCCAACGGGACCATCTGATTATGCATCAATAAATACCTGTTGCTCCAGCATGGTCTGAGAGAGCAGCAGGCGGCTGCGAGGAGCCTGCGTTTGATCCCTGACAGCATATCGACTGAGTCGTTACTTAAATGAACTTCATTATGCATTAAAACACGCCGAGTGGAGTATTCGAAGGCTCAACGGTTAATATCAGCTTTATGTAACAGTGAATCCCACTCGCATTGTATTGTGTTTACACTCTGTTAGCACCTCAGAGCAGAACATATACACAATGCCATCTGTGCGTAACTGAGCATATTAAAAGGGTCATTCCTTTGGTATAATTCCCAGTTTCTCATAATATGGTACGTGCGTAACACAAGGTCTTCTTAGCAGTTTACATTTTTTTTTTTGTTGTTTCTCTTGCTGCAGCGGCAAGCATTGTAAACTCCTCATTACTTTTATGTTGTGCAGGTTCTGGGAATAAAAGTAGAGACCAAGGTACCGTGATGGGATACCAGTGCGAGGATCTGCCTCCGTCTCCCTTTAGCTGAAACCTGAACATCCCGATCTGCTCTCTTGATGTGATGATTCTTGGCAGCGGCGTTTCGGGGAAAAGAAAAACTTTCTGAACTTCCTTAAAAAAATTTGCTGGGCCAAAACACTGTTTAGTTTGGGTTCAGATCCCTGGAAGGAAAATATAAAAGTCCAGCACATTTTAGTTCAGAGAAGAAATATCTTTTATTTTATTTGGACGTAAGAAGGCTTGTACTCTGAGATGAAGGGGAGGGGGTGAATGTGCTCGCTGCGTCGGAGCCCCGAGGCCAGGCTCGGTCCCCTTCAGACCCCAGGGCTTATCGGTCACTCCCTAGCCGTTCGGCACCCGGCCATCGAGCATCTCCATCCGCCAGCGAAGTTCAGAGGGTTTTTCTCTTCCCAGGGGTTTCTTACTAACCTGTTACATTGCAGTTGTCGCCTTGTGCCTCCCAGTGCTATTCTAACAACAAATGCTTTTTATCTTTTAATACTGGTGATTTTAAAATGAGCAGCTGAATAATCTGCCGATTCCTTTCTCTTGTCTCTACTTGAAGGCTTTTCTGATTAAACTGTCTTCTGCTTTATGCCTCTTCATGCCTTTATATTATTATGCTTCTCACTTAAGTAATAAGCAGAACAAGGGTTTTAAATTTGAATAATTATAACTGTATAATGCCATACTAATTCTTACATTGTTGCTAATTTTAATGTATTTTATAACATACTGCGTTCCGTAGCAGAGAGAAAATATGACTTGTATACATAAATTCTGATACAAAATTAATTAGAGTTGTGATTTCAAAATGCTTTAAAGGAAAATCTAACAAGTATAATGCTGGTCTTATATATTACCTTCTCTGGCTGTGTGCTCCGTCTGTCTTGGTGCTCCAGATGTATGTATAGAGTGCTTTATGTCATACGTCCAGCTTTATGTGTCTGTTAAGTTTCCCTCCTAAATGATTCCAGAGCCCTGCAGTATGCTGTGGCCTGCCTGCAAAGGCTTCTGGGTAATGCTTCCTACTCCTGTCGTGCCTAGCTGACGTGCTGCCGCCAGAAAGACTGGCGTCGAGCTGTTTTGTCACGCATCACGTGCATCACGCGTGTGTGTCCCCGACCCCTTGCAGGACCTGACCATGAAGCTGAGCCTGATCCAGAGCGTGGGCCTCGTCGCCCGAGCCGTGGGCGCCTGCGTGCAGAGTCAGGCCTACGTCTTCAGCAAGAAGCAGGAGCTCCTGGCCGTCATCATGGTCCGTAGACGCTACTTTAAGTGAGACGGCCGTTGTCTGTATCAACGAAGATCCTCGCTCACTTAATGAGTAATCTGAAGATGACAACTTGATGTCTGCCGCAAGCGTCCTGAGAGTCTGTGTCTTTTTGCAGGATTTTATTAAAGCTGAACAGGCAGATACGATGAGGACCCCTATTCGCCATCTCGCCCTGGAGACGTGTGCTGGCCTGGTGTATCCTTCCATTCCCCTTATGGCATCGTGCCTGTGTCTGTCACCAGCAGTCTGTCTATTCTGTTACTCATTACAGGAGTTAACACCCCCCCCCCCCCTTCGGTCATTTTCCTTTTAGTGGTTAGTAACAGTGCCTGAGAGTCAGGGATTTTCAGCCGGCGTTCCAGATCCTCCAGAGCTGCTTCCGGTTCTCCCCCCCCCCCCCACGTCATTCCAGAAGTGTCCCGCGATAGAGCGCGTGTTGCTCTTTGACTTGGAGGCCCAGAAACCTGGACCCGGTGCTGACGGAGAACGAGAACTTTGACATGCTGAGCTCCTGCCTGGCCAGCGTGTACAAGCTGCCCCCCGCAGACTCCCCGGACGGCAGCAAGGAGGACGAGCTGCTGAGCCTGCAGGAGAGAGAGGTGAGGGTCTCTCTCTCTCCCGCGAGATTCCCGTGAGACGACACGACTGCCTCTGAACAGAAGTATCTTCTGCAGGCCTTGTACACGGACACGTTGGGGGCACTGCACGATTTGCTGAGGAACGTTCTGGCCAGAGATCTGACCCCAGATGGACTGCAGAGCATCTTCAAGGTGAGGGTCTGTCCCGGATCCTGGCCAGGCAGGTGTTGCTCTGGTCCTGTCCGGTCAAGTCTGGTGGTGGCCTTTCTGTGAGGCCCACTGTTGTCTCCTTGCCCCAGCACATCGAGGTCTACCTGAGCTCCAAGCTGGATCACGAGCGGGAGAGGGCAGTGAACACCACAGCGGAACTGCTGGAGTTCTACCTCGCGAGCCTCACCGTCAAGGTAAGCGGAGAACGGCCGTTACGTGGGACGGTTAGGGTTAGGAACTTGTCACAGTTGACATGGGCAAGTGAGCAGGATTGGGGCACCTGATCCATGGAGGCCGTGGATCAGACTTTCTACCTCCCTCCCTGGTTTAGAGCAGTGCTTTTCTCTCTTGACATCTGATCCTTCCCCACCACGCTGCCCCGGGGGCCAAGGGGAGCAGTTCTGTTTTTTGAAGGGTGTTGTTCTTGCCATCGTTCTCCGAACTGGGCTGGCCAGACCACCTCATCTGGTGAGAGCTTCAGACTTGAAGTCTGGTGTGAATGCAGCCTTTCTGTCATTTCCTATGAGGTATCTAGTACGTCATTAAAAAACGGCTTAAAAAAACAGGAAGTAGTCAGACTTTCTGCCAGGCTGCCTGTGTCCACCACGGCCTTGTTTTTTTCCCCCCTGGTCGTGACTAACATTAGTGCCGTAAGACGCAGTGCTGACTTGCTGAGCCAGTGAGCTGTGGACCTCGGTGAACCTCTCGCCTCGTTTTGGCTCTGAATGGTGTTTCCTGTGGCCCTGCTTCTCCTGAGAGCGGCGCATCTCCCTCGACGTGGCGCTGAATCATTGCTTCCCCTTTTGTCCCCAGAACATGGTGACCTTCCATAACCTCGGAGCCCTCCTGGGCCGCCTGGCCCCCCGTTGCACAGACCCCAGCCCCCTGGTTCGCAGGGCAGCCATCGACTGCATCTACACCCTGCTGTATATCCAGCTGCGATATGACGGTGAGAGGGTGGTGCTTGCCGCACGGTGGCTCCCGTTTTCGTGTCTGTGGCGTCTCACTAAGGCCCGTTGTTTACCTTCTCGATCGGCCAGGGTTTGCACTGGATTATAAGGATGAGTCCGTGGAAAGCCTGATCACCCTGCGGGAGAAGTTGAACAACCCAGATCACACCGTCCTGTACAGAACCTGCTCCGAGCTCACAAAGGTCAGCCTGGCCTGTGTTTTCCAGTAATTTCCGGTGTTGCTCAGTCTGCCGATGCATCTGTTCTAAGAAGCCTATGCTTTTGTTAATCAGCAGGTTGTCAAATCAGAAAAGTACAGTCTTCAATTGTTACATAAAAACTAAGTTGTATAAAAACATGAAAGGTATATAAAAATAAGTTAATAAATAAGTATGAATCAAGTGAAATAAAGATGTTGTGCTGTTTGTGATCTGATCAGAGATCTTAGTCCAGTTTTGACGTGTTGGGCCAGCTTGGAAAACAGAGGGCATCTGGTCTCAGTGTATCCCCCCCCTCCCCCCACCCCGGCAGATCATCAGCAAGCGTCTGCCCCAGCAGCAGCTGAACACGCTGATCTTCATGCTGTTCGAGGGTCTGGTGGACCCCCAGGCCAACTGCTCACGGGCGTCCAGCGTGGTCCTCAACACGCTGCTGAAGAACAGGGGAGCTGGCTTGCAGGATCTGGTAAGCTCTGGCAACACTACTGCTGCCAAGCACAGCGCCACCTGCATCGTCCTCTTAAATTTAATACCTAATAGGATTAGTGAATAAGAAGCTGCTCCAGTTGAACTGAAATCTTTTTCTTCTTTTTTTTTTTTTTTTGAGCGACTGATTTCATATGATTTTTTTTTCTGGGTTTTTCCTCAAATGTAATCCCAGCCACAAGGGGGCAGTATAGAGCAAGCGTGCGCTGCCCCTTATCTCCATGACACCTGGAGTCTCACTGTGACCTGGGCACTGTTGGTTCTACCTCTGAGCCTGACTGGCACATCTCGGTGTCCCAGGTGCCGGAGATCCTGGAGGTGCTCTACATCCGGCTGCAGGCCATCTCCGAGGAGCAGGTGAAGGTGGCGGTGGCCCAGTCCATCCTCATCCTGGCCACGCAGCACCTGCAGACAGTTGTCAACACCCTCATCGCCTACCCTCTGCCTTTCGACAAGTAAGACTGAATCCAGACCAAGAGCCTTTCCTATCTGAAGCTCACTCGTGACCTTTCTGCTTGCGTAGTCTGCTGAAAGACGGTGAGCCTCCTGTTTCTTCTTAGATGACACTTATCTAAAGCAGCTAAATGTGCAGCTGGGTGTCCTACCGGAGTAAATTAGGTGAAGCTAACAGCAGGTTTGTCGCCTAATAAAATTATACTGAAAAGGATGCCGCCGTCCCGCCTACAGCTGGATCTGTGAGATGTGGATCGCCCTCGGCTCGGACAGCACCTTGGCCTCCCAGATCATGGACATGATGATGGAGAAGCTGAGTGTGGCCGCTCCCTACATGGACAAGAAGGAGTCCATGCTGAGGCCCGGCGTGAGCAAAGTAGCCACCAGTGCGCCACTGGCGGTGAGTCTCACTGAGAACTTTCACTGCTGCCCCTAGGATCAGTGGAAGGGTTTGGGAATGGAATGTAAGCCCGTCTGTCACATAGCTGCCCCATGAGATTGAGAATTCGAACCCGGCTGCTAGAAGCTTCCGTCTCTTCGGCTTTGCTCCCGCAGATGACGTGCGCCCTGCGTGAGATGATGCTGAATGGGCAGACGGCGGATGCCGTGGTCTCGCTGTTCCCCAGGCTCTTCGGCACGCTGCTGGTCCGCCTGGGCTCCAGCGTCGGGGTCCAGCTACCCAAGGACATCAACAGCAACAGCCTGGGGCCCGAGAGGAAGACGAGCAGCAAGGCGCCGGTGTTCTTCGACGTGTGCGGGTGAGGCGGCGCCCCGACGCCACGGGCAGCGCCGGCTGCACGCCGGCCTCTCCTGTCGGAGCTCACGTGTCCGTGTCGCCATGGTGACAGGGTGGCCGTGGAGGCCCTGCGGATCCTGCTGGCCCGGGCGCAGCTGGACGAGGTGGTGAAGCCACTGGATGCTCAGGGGGCATGGGAGAAGATGCAGGACCAGCAGCGCCACGTGGACGGGGTCACGATGCTGGCCAGGTTGCGCCCTCCTCAGGCCACATGCAGGTATAACCAAGTGTGTAGCTTGACTGCCGTGATATTTATGTTTTTTTTTTTTTTTTTTTTTTTTTTTTTTTTTTTTTTTTTTTTTTTTTTTTTTTTTTGCTCATGACCCCCCCCCACCCAGAGCCTTGGCGAAGCATGCCGGCCCCCGTCTCCCAGCCATCGTGGAAAACCTGTGTCCCTGTCTGAACAACATCTACGAGTGCCAAAGGGTCACTGCCACTGCATTCTTCTCGGAGGTAAGACTCCCGTTCAAGGTGACAGCGTCCACGGGGGAGCTGTCCAACACCTAGAGCAAGTTGTTTTTTTGTGTTTTCTGCCCCAGTGCAATTTTAAACCCTGGATAGCGGCTCCCCCTGCTGCTTTGTCTGTGTTACTGCTTGTCTCCACATGCAGAGACGGTCTCTTCCCTTAGGCCATAAGTTCATTAAATAATCAGTGACCCGTACGTGTGATTGGCAAGCGAACGGGATCCAAGAATGGCAATTATGGTGGGAAAACAAAACGTTTATTATAACAATTATGGGATCCCTAGGGTCGTCAGAGAGAGCGACGGGAAAAACAAGCAACGCATGCAGTGAGCAAACAGCGGGGGGGAGGGGAGGGGGGTTCCAGGAGCCTGTCTACTGTCAGTGTACCTCTTGTATTGCTCAACACCCTTTGCTGCAGAGGCGGCCAATCTTATCCTCAAAGGGCCGGTGTATATGCAGGTTTTGGGGTAACCTTTAGGCCAGCTGTTCAGACTCAGGTGTGAGGACTCTTCAGCCAGTCAGTCATATAATTGGTGAAGATTGCCCACCCCAATATACTGTATTATGGTCCGTTTGCAGTTTCATCCCGCTAAGCTACCTCATCCCCATATCTCCTTCCTGATCGTTACTTCTGCTTATTCTCATGTTACACTGTCATGTCCTGCACTGCTCCTGGTCTTACCCCGCCCATGCAAATGTGGCACAAAAATTCCACTGTGTTGCTAGGATACGTGTGACGGTAAAACCTGAAGTTTGACAGTGAACTTACACGTTTCTGCCTGACTTTACGGCTGCTTTTATCCAGTGATTTAATATGCACAGTCTATAAAGAGAGCACCAGATGCAGTTCTCTGCCTGGCCGAGGCTTTCGGCTCCTGACTACGCACTTGCTGCGCTCACCGTCCCTGTAGCTGCTCAACCACCACGTGGTGACGGAGCTCATGATGATGGACGTGCTGATGAACTGCATGATGGAGCGCATCTCGGACACCAGCGCCACCGTGCGCATGCTGTCCATCAGGGGCCTGGGCAACATGGCCGTGGGGTCTCCTGAGAAGGTATGCAGGGGGCCTGCATCGATCCCGCCGGCCGGCTTCATGCTGAATCTCGGCTGTGAGTGTCATTCCCCGCCGGTTTTTTGACATTGACGAGCAGCCGACTGCTTGCTCTCAGGTGAACAAATATGCAAAGGAGCTGCTGGCCGCCATGAGCTCAGGAATGGAGGAGAAGGACGATCCAGGTAAACGCATCACCCTGGAGGCCATGACTGGCCTGTCCAAAGTCCTGCTCTACCTGGATAAGAAGAATGTCCAGTTGCTGGTGGTCTACATCTTCATGAAGATTAAGCCCTTCCTGGAGAGCGTGAGATATTTCACAGATCTGAAATTCATTAGCGGTGTGAGATGCTGAGCTCTCCATTCCCATTACGGCCTGTATCGTCTCACTCTTGCAGGAGAACGACGAGATCCGCTCCACCTCCATCATGCTGCTGGGGAACTTGTCCAAGTTCGGCTCTGGTGAAGCCATCTTCAAGGACCAGATCCACAACGTGCTGGTCAGCTTGCTGCTGCATCTCAACGACCCCAGTCCTCAGGTGGTCAAGGTAAGCGTGGCCTCTGTCGCTACGACCCGCCCATCTTAGAAACGTTCCGTACTTGTCCACGTAGAACCGGCTACGTTTCCACAGGCCTCCAAGTACGCCATGCGCATGTTCGCTCCGGTGGTGGGGTCCGAGCAGATTATGACCATGTTCCAGAACCACCTGCACGAGGACAAGGGTCTGCACTACGGCGAGTTCATCAACGACCTCACCAAGTACATTGTGAGTCAGGGGCGGGGCGGGGCGGGGCGGGGCGGGGGAGTGGGCGGTGGACACTCGGCAGAGCATGTGATCTAATGTAGCTGATGCTTTTTCCTACTACAGATCCAAGACTTCCCCGGAATGCTGAACTTCTACCACATCACCGTCATCCAATTCTTCAAGAGCAACTGGGCAGAAGTGCGCGCTGGAGCTGCCATGTTTATCGGTAAAAGCAAAGTTTAGTCTCCCAACTCTTCATTGTCCTGAGTGTGTTAGTCTGCAGGCAGCTCTCCAGGAGCAATAGCCCATACCAGCAATCATATATAACACAGCGGGTATTCTACCAACTTTTCCAATATATTTCATTAGCTTATAGTAACCAGTAGGACCTTGTAATGCTGATTAAAAAGTAACTTAACCTGAATATGTTTGTTTCTCCTTTCATTATCTTAGGGTTTTTATTGGGGAATCTTCCAGAAGAGTATTTCTCTTACATGAACATGGGGAGTATAACAAATGGTATGTTTTTCAGTTTTGCTGTAGTCTTTTTTATTTTCTGACTCATGTATGACTAACAGTAATAAATAATAATAATATAAAATGTCTTAAGCTGAAACAGCAACTGAAACACTGGGCTCAGTTAAACTGCTCATAACTAGTGTCCAGGGAGTGTGTGTGTCTGTGTGTGTCTGTTTGCATGTGTGTATGTCTCTATGTGTGTGTGTTTGTGTGTGTGTGTGTGTGTGTGTTTGCATAGATCACATTTGAGGACCAAATAGGCCCCAAAGTGTAGTAAAACCTGGAATTTCCCTACTTTTCCCTACTCGGTTTTATAAAAATTTGTGAACGCAATCAAAAAAGTAAAAATGTCAAAAGTCTTGTATTTGGGTTGGTTACTTGCGGTTAAGGTTAGGGCTAGGTAAGGGTTAAGGTCATCATATTGGGATTAGCGTTTTACCTTTAGAAATGAATGCAGAGTCCCCACAAAGATATAATTATGATTGTGTGTTTGTGTGAGTGAGAGAGACTGCAAGTGGGTGACCATTGCCCTTCTGACCTGTGACCTTGCTTGCCAGGTCTGGTCTTGCTGCTCCAGGATCCTGAACCTCTGGTACGGGCTAAGGCCGCAGAAGCCATGGGACACTTTCATTGAAGAGCCTGGCTCCATCTGTAGTTTATTTAAATATTGGCATTTTACTTGAAATAGCAATCAATGAATTTAGCGACCAAAGACTGTAGCCTTTTTTTCCAGCCTCATTTTGACTCGAAGCCTTCAGCCTCCAAAGTACCCGCCTCCACCTCAGCCTAACCTGTGAAGACCTGGATGAAGTGGGAAGATTGTAATAAGCAGAATCTAGAAGACAGAGATCTAGTCAATAAAGACAGTATAGAGCAGGGGAAGGCAACCCTGATGCCAGAGTGCCGGCAACCAGCAGGTTTCCTGCCTGCCTGAGGTCAGCTGTGGTTCCTCAGAGACCAGGTATGATGGAAAACCTGCTGGATACCGGCACTCCGGGATCATGGTCGCCTGCCCCAGGTACAGAGGCTTTTGCAAGTTTCCATAGCTGTCAGATCTCTGGCTTTACAAGGAGACACAGTAGCTGTATTTCGTGCTTCCATTTGGCTGCCATTACGGTGTAGGCAGAGCAGTGCCGTCTCTCAGAGATGCTGCCAGAATTCACTGTAAAGTAGCTAAAGAACACAGGATGCAATAACGTCCCCCCCCCCCCTTCCACATTCCTCATTTTTATCATGACATCTCCGTTGTGGTTTAACTGCACATGCACTAATTCAGCCACCTGCTACTGTTTTGTTTTTAAGAGATAGCCAGAAGTTCCATATTTGTTCATCGTTTAGGGAACCGTTGAATGTCATCGCGTCTCGCCGTGAGCATTGAGGGAGCCAGTCCCCTTAAATCTCCTTTATTTCCTCACGCCACGTCGCACTACATGGTACGGTTTTGTCTTTCGTTCCTCCTTATTTAAACGTGCTTCCTGTATGCCCGCGTGACCACTTTGTTGGTTAGTTTTGTACCAGCACCTTGATGGCGAACAGAACCTGTGTTCTTGGGCAGCCTTTTGAAAAGTTCATGACTGCTAGTGTCGCGTGTGTGTGTGTGTGTGTGTGGTGTTCAGACACTTTGCTTTTTATTTTATTTTTTTTTTTTTTATGGATTTCAGTAACTGCTCTGTCTCCAGTGACATTGCAGTTAGGGCGAGGGAAGGACAGTGACTAATGTAATCATAAGTTATTTTAAAATGAAATATTAAAGTGATTACGCCATAAAGTTTTTTTTTTGTTGTGCTGTAAATAGCTTCTCTTTTTTTAAATACTGTATTATCCCTATAAATCACTTCTCTGCTATATTACGATATTGTACGGATTAAATCATGTTTGATTGTCAGTGTGAATTACTTTCATTTATTTCAGTTCAGTTTCGCTCCCGTTATGTGCATCACTGTGTATTTCAGTATTTTCACTTATGGTAATTGATACTCCACTGCAGAAAAATGAAAAACTACACCGGACTATGGGAATTCCAGGGAAAGATACCGGTTACTTAATTTAGTCTTTTAATAGAGTTAACGGTCATAATTTATAAAAGATTTATTTTGCTATCAAACTAATTTTCATACAGTAACAGACTGAATCATGTGTCGTTTGTAAAATGCTTATTTGCATATTCCTATTCACGGTCCTGTGTTCTGTGTTGTCTATGGATCTGCTCATATTTGCGGTACTGTAAATGCCACACAAGTCAATTGCACTGGTGAAAAAAGGAAGTTTTATACATTTTGTAATACAACTGTATTTGCTCGAATGGTCTTAGTACCACTTCCAGGTTGGGACATGTAACAAGTTCATATTTATAACCATTTTATTAACCTCATCCAAAGAGTAAAACCTTTTCAATGATTTTTTTTTTACAACACAGATACGCCGATCTTTATGCACGGCCTTCCCAGTAGATGGCGCTAAAGCTCACTTAGAAAAAGTTCCTAACCTCCTTTCCAGCCAATGACGAGTGTTTCTGAGTTACCATTTAGTTTACCATTGCCTGTTCAATTTGTAGTTCTGAGGGAAATTACTCGGTTACATAAAATCATTTTAAAATGTTTATCTCTACATTTAATACATTCAACAATAAATAAAATATGTAATGAATGTTATGATAAAACTAAGATAAAAAGCAGCATAGGCCCACATTATTTTTTAAATTGGCATGAGTATTAAAATCCACGTCTGTTTATTTTAGTTGCGCATTTTGGGGTAGCTGGTGTGAGCTAATTGGTCATAGTGGCTTTGGGCCATGGAGTCTCACTCGGTAGTGAAGGACCCTGATTGGCTGCAGTTTCCATCCTTCAGTTTAATCACTATAATCAAGTGCACCTCTTGTTAAACACTCCTGTCCTATAATGCCCACTTTGATTGTTTTATTTTTCCTTCTATCATGCTGAAATAGGATTAGAGCTCATTTGTTACGCACTGATGATGTCTCCTGTTGGTTCCCCCCCTTGACTCTGGCGTGTGCGCTACGTGCAAAGGAGCGCGCGGCAGGTCTTAATGACGACTTCGGCGGGGCTCACTGGGGGAAGGTCAGCAGGAGCCCCCCCCCCCCCGAACTGCGTCAGCTTCTGCTGAGGTCTTTGGCTACAAAAAAAAAGCTCTGTGTACTTTTGATTTGCCTTTGTGGAAAGGAATGCTGATCGTAAGATAATGAGCTAATGCTAGCAGAAAAGAAGCCTTACGTGGGCTTACGCGTTATGCGACTGCTCCGACTGACTAGAGTTACAGGTCTACAGTAGAACGGTCGGTCTGTTTTGGGGGGGGGGGCAGACTCCTTAAAGAGTGTTGAACATGGCACCGGCTTGGCAATGGAACATGTTCTCAGCCCTGAGGCCACCAGCTTTGCCGGAAGCTTCACTGTCGCTTGAACTTGGCTTACTTGCGCTGCACAAGGCTGCAAACGTGTGCTGAAATGTTGATGAATATTACAAATGCAACGCGGAGGCATGCGTCTTGTTAGTGCCGCTGTTTCCATGACCTCTAAACTATTAAACTATGCTGTGAATATCATCACAAAAATGCCATTGGGAAGCCTGATGTCCAGAGAAGAGGCAGGACATTCTGCCAAGAGTCTATGTCAACTAGGCAGCACCTAATATTATTATTATTATTATTATTAATAATAATAATAATAATAATAATAATAATAGGGCTGTAAAAAGTATTTTTGTACTGAAATGCAGATGTAATTCTTTTTCCCTCCCCAAAACTTCCCAAAAATGTTGACTTAAATATACCGGAGGCCCTAGTACCTCAGTGTCATTGTACTTACACAGAGAGACACACGCTCACCGACCCAAAATTAGCTTAGAAACAAAGCTTTAAATTAAGAATGAGTCTCCTTTTCCCAAGAGCATTTCCCTGCCACGATCCTGGAACCCATGATGCTCGGAAGTGATTTGCTTCAGTGGAAACTGTCCCCAGCTCAAGATGAATCAATGGGTGATCCTCCATCCTGCCAGCTATGACCTAACAGGAGTCATGTAAAAAAGGCTCGTGGCACAAGACCTCCAGCGCACGATGAAGTGGAACAGGGTCACAAGCCGATTCAAAATACGAAGACTCACTTCTGATTTCCGTGGCCGTTACAAAGAAGCTTTGAGCAGCAGAAATTCTTAGTTAGATGGTTCGAATAATTACTGATCAAGATTCAAATAGTTCTAATGACTGTCAGATGAGGTTATAAGGGACTGTGATTAGGAATCAAATCATCATGTGATCTGTTTTAATCGAAATTTTAAAAAGCCGTACGTCCGGGTGTGAAGTAAGATTTATTCTTGCTAAATTTACCGCAGAAACTGCTGTCGCGTGACATGTTTTGCAATCCTAATGGTTACGACAGATGATGAATACCTCAGTGATGATGGCTGCACGGCTGACAATTACACCATGGCTGTGAGATTAATGTTCTGCCACCTCACGTGGTGGCTCCTTCTGTTTGTTATGCCATTTGACGATTTGCATTCATAACTCTTTCATCAGCGCTACTAACAATAAAACAGTGACTTAGGCTACTTCATAAGTAATCCTTCTATCCTGAAGACCGCGCAGATAATCCTATGCCTGTAGTGGTGTCTGGTGTTTTCTGTGCGCAAAGAGCGACACCCTATAGTTAAATTTAGAAAGTGTGGGGATGCAGACGGTACATCCCAGCTGAATGTCACTGTAAAACATGAGGGTAAATGAGTGAAAGCAATTAAAGCAACAGAAATGAGGACTGTTGTGTGAATTTTGATAATGGGAAAGAGGATCATGACTCAGCTGGAACACCCAGTATATTTCTCTTGATTTCCTTTGGGTTTAGGAGTTATAAGTGTTAAGTCCGGTGCGCCTGCGCGTACTCAGGCTAAGACACATTTTATAGCTTCTGTTTGCTACATGTTAGGTATAAAAGGATAACCTTTCGGTTGCCATGGAGACCGTGTTAAATTAGGAGGGGGACTCCAGGTCAGGGGCCTCCGTGTTCCCTAACAGCCGAGAGCAATGACGTCCGACCAGGGAGTCACCTCTGATTTTAAAAAAGCCCAGCGACACGCAAGTCCCCTCGCCGCGCTTGTGACAACGTTTGCTTCGGTGCCGCTATTTTCCACTTGCTGAGCTCCATGACAGGGAGTCATTAGATCCTCATTACTTACTCTCTCTAAGTAACACGTTTACACAGCCCAATCCGCACGTCAGGGCTGTCAGCTCTGAAAACGTCCTAAGCAAATTTGTAGGTTGATATAACGCAACTTTTCACTTACTGGAGTCTAGTTTGCCCCAATGCATTCTCATTTCTGCACTTATTATGTTGCCGTTAATTAGGTTACATTCCCATTGCCAAAATAAACGATACTTTAATTGTTACTTCGCGTGCAGTGGCAACGGCGTAAAAAGGAGCCGTCTATGTTTTTTTGTTGCTAATTGAGCTTCCACTACCTCAACATCCCGGTCTCACTTATGCTTTAACATTTTGCACCTGTGTGTAAAAATAAATTATACACGAACTTGAATTATAAGTAAATAACTTTACAAACATATATGAAACCAACAATTTGTTTGTGGTAGGGAATGAGGTTAACTTAAAATTGGACCAGAACCTGGCGAGTTCCCGCTGTTTATGTCCTCGGATACCGGAGCGCAGAGACTGGATGCAGGAGAGAGAGAGCTTCATTAGGTTAATTAACGTGGACGATTCCAGGAAGAAAAGAGGGAGGTAATGAAAGGTTCATCTCCAGCTGGAGAAGCTGGGAGACTGCGAGAGAGTAGCCGTCCAGGCCCCCTCTCATCACAGGCTCTGTAACCTGCGGGTCCCCGCCCTGTCACGGTTATACTCGCTACCCCCGCATCTAAGAGGCAGACACGCAAGGAGCAGGAGATCCCGCGGGAGGGGGGGGGTTGCAGGAGATCCTGGGGGGCTCAGCTCCGGCTTACAGCGGGATTCCGAGGCCGCTCAAGCTGCATGGCACCATACGAACATCCAAACTCAACACACGTGGAACTATGGCAGACTCCTACCCTGGTCCCAAATCTATGCGATTATATTATATTATATTATATTATAAAGAGAGGCGGCTTGCCTTTTCCGAAACATCTGGTGTATATCTGGTCACACTTTCACGATTGCCATTCACAAGGATTTTACACGCTGGCGTGCATAGTTCAAACCGATATGCTTTCATTCATCATATAGAAATTTAAAGTTAAAACATTATTCCTGGCATGATTTATAGCAATTCAAATTATATAGAGCACAATAACGCATTTTGCGTGAGAGGTGAACGCTGCCAGGTCTGAAACCCGACACAGCATCTAAAACGGCCACATCTGTGGGTAGCTACTCTGTGTTTTTTTCCTCCTCTTTTAATAAAACGAGATGTAAATAACATGAAGGACCCACCGAGGGGACATCTAGGTGATCCGTCTCAGGATCTCTACGATATTTTATGCATCTTCCTTATACGTTTCTTCGGTTTCACCATTTTTTCGCTTCCCTTGGACCCGCTTCCATATTGTTTTCTGTGTCACAGGTTAATTTCGGCTCTAGCGTATCTCTGTTTAGTATAGCTCAATCAGCTGTTTAATAAGCAGCGTTATTTGAGCATGTGAATCTCGCCGACCGGCCCCGCAGTAAAGCACCGATCGCCGGGTACCGATTAACGAGCAGTGTTACTTTCTAGCTATATCCTAAAGAGTCTCAGGTAATTAATAAAGTTACAAAATGTGCACTCGCCGTCCTGCCACTGTTAAAACAATTTATTAAATTCCATAATTAGAATACATAGATTTTACAAACAATAAATGCATAACGAACCTGAGCAAATTTACGTAGAGAGCCTAAACTCTTCCCGGTAAACATGATTTGAATTAACCTTCACTACCCATTACCGAACCAGCAGGTATTCATTTATCATGCAAAATTAAACTTGCCTGGACCTATTTTAATTATAAATTCAATTATAACTCAGTGGCAAGTTTATTTTTTTACACCTGCTCCTTGCAAACCGCCTGATTCTCTAAACAGATTACTCTGATAGGCCTATAGGCTACACAGTCACACAGCCGCATAGCTTTAGCTATGACACCTGATGTAAGTGATTTTTTTTTTATTGTGGTGTGATTGTTGGTGCCACACTTGCTGGTTCAGGCTTTTCAGAAACAGCCGCCCTCCTGGGATTTTCACACGCTATACAGTGTCTAGAGTTTACAGAGAATGGTGTGATGAACAAAAAACACTCAGTCAGTGGTAGTTCTGTTGGTGAAAATACCTTGTTAGCGAGGGAGGTCAGAGGAGAATGGTCAGGCTCGTTAAAAGCTAACAGGAAGGTCACAAGTGCAAAAATAACAGCTCAGTACAACAGTGTGTGCAGCCAGGAGGCTGATCATGCAGCTCATCTAACCTTGAACTTCTGGAGGCTTCTGTCTGGTTCTGTGTAGATGTACTTAATAAAATGGCCACCAATTCTAAAATTACAGTCTCTCTCTCTCTTTCTCTCTCTCCCGTAATTTTGGTGAGTTATCACTAGACAATGAATTTAAATATGTATCTGCAAAATCTCATGGAACTTTAAATGCGAATGTGGTGATTTCCTAACTCAGCTCTAATTTTCAAACCTTTTCTGTGGTTTCTCATATTTTCTGTCTCTAGATAGTACTCTTGATCTGACTGGACCCTCAAACAGCAGGATCAGCACAACGTACTGGGATTTTGGCAAGACAATGTCGGTTAGTGGACAGTTTTTCTTGGACAGAGAGTGAAGGAAGTTTCCGGGTAATAGACAGGACCTGAACTAGGCACCGTTTGTTAAATCAGCTATTTCTGCTCTCAAGAGCCCATTTCGTTTGAGCCATCAACTGTATGTATGCATATGGCTACCATAAAGAAATTGTATATTAACTAACTTGGCGTTGATTATTTGCTGTGATGAACAGACGTTCTGCGTCTCAATACCTGCACTTTTAATTAACAGCAAGGTGTCTCTATGCTTATCGCTGCTATTTCAGCTGAAACATTGTTTTGTTTACTGATTAGAAGTCATATTTAATGAGGTTGAATCTGCAACATATTTGACCATTTCAGCAATTTATATTTCCACAAGTTTTTTCTTTTTTTTTTTTTTTTTTAAATATGTAACAGTACAAATCTTTCCAATATGATTGTTCATTATATAATCATATTGGTCAAGGAAACTAGCTTTTATACGTTACCATGAAAATGCCAATATATTCGTCAGTTGATTCCCTAAACATTGAAACATGGTGGACTGGCAAGTCCTCCATAGACAGTAAGAGAGGCCATGTGGCCAATTCAGGCCTGGAAAAGGGGCCCCCAGCTCGTGTCGGTGGCTGCAAACAGTCCAGGTTAGCTTGTTACCCAGTCAGACCCACAGCCAATCTAGACTGACACACATTCGGCTCGTCAGCGTGGAGTTTCAGCACAGGAAATAATTACTTGTGGAAGCATCTGGTTTTCATCTGTGTGAAAAGATGGGAGCTGACAAAGGAGTTTCTAAAAGAGCAGCTCATCCCCCTGAAGTAAGTGGACTGGAGAAGAAGCCACCTGGCTATACGTTCCCTCAGCGATCGCTGCATATGGCTGATGGTTTGCCGTCCACAGCGACTCCCGCGTTTTTGGATAATTCCTTCTTGGAGAGGAAAAGAGAGGAGGGTTGGTCCCCACAGAGGGGAAGGGACATGATTACAGTCATGTGGTCCGGGTTCTCCAGGGCAACACTGGGGCTGGATTTATGGGTCCAAACATTCAAGGGAAAAGGTATCGAACCACTGGGCAACAAAGCAGCAAGTAGATGCACAAAACTATATTCTCTGCATTAAAATGTCCCAGAGGTTCATGCTGTTCTCTTGTGTGTTTCATACTCACATTACCGCACAGTTAATCTTTATTAATATTTTACCCTTCAGTTTGTATGTCTTCAGTTCACTCACAACCATATTGTCGCTTAAATGGGAAAAATAAATCCACTGGCTTGCAGTCCCTCACACAAAAGCAGTGCTGCAGCTGGGAAGGGCCCTTTGTTTTCGGAGTATGGGCAACAAACAGAGAAGTAGCCTTCGTTAAGCAAAAACCGAATGAGGATTCAGGTCACGAGATTCAGCAAGATTCCTGTCTGTAAGTCACAGAGCCCTATGCGCTGATTCATACAATCAGGTCATGGCGTAAATAAGTGCTGCGCTACATCCTCTAGTTCTATGTTGTATCCTCTGGTCAGTGTATCACCACATTCTCCAGTCAGTTCTACATTGCATCCACCAATCAGTGCTGCGCTGCATCTTCTGGTCATCGCATCACTGCATTCACCAGTCAGTGCTGTGCTGCATCCTCCGTTCAGTGCTGCACTGCATTCACCAGTCAGCGCAACGCGGAATCCTCTGGTCAGTACAGCACTGCACTCCCCAGTCAGTGCCGTGCTGCATCCTCCTGTGAGCGCAGCACTGCATTCCCCAGTCAGTTCTGTGTTGCATCCGCCAGTCACTGCGACGATGCATCCTCTGGTCAGTGCTGCGTTACATCTAACTGTCAGTCGCAGAGCGAGCATGTGACTAACGAAGGAGGAAGAGTAAAGCTTGCAGAAGCCAGGCGGCAAAAATCAGCAGCTAATGCAGAGAAAATCAAGCTGAAAAGCCTCCCCTTCCAGCGTGTGGGTTTATCCCTCCGGCAGCTGCTGCAGGCCTCATCTCCAGCTTCCAAACGCTGCATGATCTGCTGTAGAGGAGCAGCTCTCTTTCTGCTCTGCCTCCTAATTAATCAGCTGTGTTAGAAGAGGTCAGGCTATTTTCTATTTTTTTGCATTTTCACTCCTATTTACTCATTTCATAGGAGGCAGTTATACTTGTTTTAGTTTCTGTGTGTTTATTATGATTATGGAAAAAGGAATCAAGATTTCAGATCAGCTACAAAAAGAACACAATCACTATCCTAAGATATGTTTGCAAATATTGATTATCTGCACGATGAAATGGCACCGCGCCCAGGGTGTACCTTTACCTTGTGCCTTATACAGCCTGAGACACACACACCCTACTGAGACCATGACTGGAATAAATGCTAAATATCACCCACTGTTTCTCCGTGCACGTAACGATGATAAGGACCTTTAATGCGGACTTGGTTCAACATAAATCTGTCTAGGCTAATTTCCTTACTTAGCAGGTCATCGGCGATCATTCGACCTCCCTAAACAGTGCTTGTCCACTCATGCCCTGCGGGGGGGGGGGGAGTCAGGCAGGCTTTGCACATTCCCACTTCACCGCTGATCTCTCTGCATTTCAGCCTGCTGCTGATTCTACTCGCAAAACCCTGCTGTTGCTGTTTTCTATTATAATAGGAATTCCCTTATTCGGTTAAGTGTTTAGGATACAATAAATATTGCCCTGTAGCCTCTCACTCTGTATCATGAGAAATTAGTCATATTTGTTTGAAGCAGTGCATGAGAGGAGAATAAACCATAACTGAAAGGTATCAGGACGCGTATGTCAGAGGAGGCTCGCCTCTATGTCGTGGGCAGTCATATTTCGGTAACACTTTACTCACGTGTAACTTTGTAACTCAATTACAATTCAAGTACAAATCATGAACAAGTACAGTAACAGCATAAAGTACATAAACCATTATGGTTGATTAATGATAAACAATAATGGGATTAGCATGTAGCTAACACTTCGACTCTGGCCTAATTAATATATTAAGTAAGAGTGTACTCCTTCATTATTTGTGCCTCCTTAAGTAAAGTGTTGCCCATTATTCTACAGGACAAAAGGTATGAAGACGAGTAATCGAAAGCTTCACAATTTATATCCATGTTTTTCACTTTACTCTGGTAAACAATTGCTACACTGTGTTGTCTAACATCCAAATGGAGAGCAAGTATTTAATCGTAGACCTCCTTAGACATTTAGCACTTAATTGATTGTGTACAGGAAAGATATGCAGCCATTAGAGCACTTTCGCATTTGAAAGGTTGTATATTGAAGGCTAAAAGTCTAATGGCTTCTCAAATATAATAATACACTAAAATATAATTTTATATAGAATGCAGAATATATATTATAATCTGACTGCCTTCTGCCTTGTGTCTGACTGTTTCTTTATACTGCATCGCGTGGTTTGTGATATTATAGCGTCGCAATCTATTTTTTCCGATAAATACCGTGTCCCACTAACTACTGTAAGCTAAACTATGGGTCTGATTTTCTTGTCTGGCTCCTCATTAGGCGGCATGTACACAGCAGGCTGTGTGACGTGATGGAGGTTCAGTCACAAAGGGCAGCAACAAGGGGAGCGAGGAGCCCAAATGGTTAATGTGTGCAGTTTTTCAAGCAAAGTGTCAAGCAAAGAATCTACTTCGTTTAATTTCTTTTCCGGGATTCTGTGCCAAGGCCCCTGTTACATGACTTTTTACTAATTTAAAAAAATATTAAAGCATGCATCTAGACATATAAACATTTATGACATCCTCGCAACTTATTAAAATTCTCATTAGACTAATGACATTTTGCTGAAAATGTCTGATGTTATTTATTTTTCTGCTAAACTTTTTTCTAAATTAGTCTAAATCCCAGGATTGCCCTTAGTATTTAAAGTGAGATGAAAAGTCTGTTGAGCAGTTAGCGTTATACCAGACTTTAGTTTGTAAGTTTGTTTGTAAATTTTGGTGAAATATTCATGTAATATATTCTTTTTAAAATAATAATAACAATAATAATAATAATAATTACTTTCCCTTTTTTTTTACTCTACACACTACACCCACTACAGATCTGAGGTAAGTAACGGATTCAAAACAAATGTCTCTAGTACCTGGTTGTTCTAATTAATCCTCAAATCAATTGACTTTTACAAACACAATACCTTTGCTGTTTAGGCTGGAGAAAGAAGGATTAAGAAGCTGCAGATAATGGCGATTGTTTTTCATGGGACAATGAATAGCGTCGCAGTGAATCAGTTCATTTTCAGCCGAATATGATTTATGCAGTTTGGAATTCTTGTGTTTATTGTTCAGGCCGGTTGCCACCGACAATAAAACAGAATGAACCCAGTGCAGGTGTGAGTCCTGGGGCCCCACACATGCAGACGTAACAGTCACATAGACGTAATGCATGAAACAGACAAACACTAAAGCGTAATAAAATGCACGGTACTGCGCAAAAGTCCCAGGCCGTCAAAGAAAATGCTGTTCGCCTTGGTAGTAGCTTAGTTGCTTAGAAAAAATGCAATTTAACATTAATGTTTATCCAAATTTACAGTAGCACAATAAGAGGTAACAAGAGTTTTTCTATTCGTCAAGAAGTTACCGATTTCTTGTTTGTTCTGTGTTGGATAGCTAGACGAATTTGACAGTTTGGGAATCGGCTGTTCTTTTTATATAGTTTGTTTATATATCCTGGAGAAACAATCCTACTCGCCTTCACAGTGTCCTGTGTTTGATTTTTTGCATTGTAGCTTCATTCAATTTAAATATGTACGGCATATAATACTGATGGTAATAAATAATCATGTGCTGCTCGGAGCTCTGTGCCATGTGCTCTGCACCATCTATCAGGTGTCCGGCCAACAGCCCCCCTCCTGCAGGCTCTCAGTTTCATGTACCGTCCAGTGTAGGCAAGTTCAGAGTTAAAGAAACACACACTAACTGATATGCAATGCAGAACGTCTTTCATTTAACTTCTTTGCATAATTGTTCAGCATATCCAACAGACTGTGCTGTGTATTCATGTTAATATATTTCTGTAGGTATATTTTTAGTTGTTTTATACAGTTTCTTGGCCTCTTTTTTCAATCTAACAGTCCATTGGGTGTGTGTATGTTTGGGGGGGGGGTCACACAGAAAGTTAACTGACTTTGGCTTTCCTGTGTTCATTCAATATAATGTCACTCATTCTTGTCTGACAGTATAAATTAAATCTGATAACATAAATAACCGCATTACACTAATTGCATAAGTTATGCAAATTATGTAATGATACTTAGGGAAATTATGCAAATGTTGTAAGTTACATGATTTGTGTAAATCACATAACGCTGAGTTTGTATGTAAAATTATGTTTAATGATTTGTGTTACATGAGTTAAACAGGTCAGCCTGTGATGCGCAAAGTAATTTATTAAGTTGTGGGCTTATGTCTTTAATTGGTACAGATGTTAAAATTTATGCCAAAGTTTTAGCCTGCCGCCTAGAAGGCTTTATGACTAAGCTT
>JAABNX020000151.1:5343115-5356313 GCA_015163995.2 Mormyrus lacerda
GAGTCATGGAAAACTACTTCTGGACGGCTTTGAAGAGATTCTGGTCCACCGTCCGGTGGCTCAGGGCTGGAAAGCAGTGCAACATCAATACTGTTTATTGCGGGCGGAGCTCTCTGAGGTGGTTAAAAAGCTCCTCAGTGGCTGGGCCCCGGGGTGGATGAGATCCGCCCGGAGTTCCTTAAGGTTCTGGATGCTGTGAGGCTGGATGCTGTGAGGTGGCAGACCGGGGTGGTGGTCCCCCTCTTTAAGAAAGGGGACCGGAGGGTGTGTTCCAGCTATAGGGGGATCACACTCCTCAGCCTCCCTGGTAAGGACTATTTAGGGGTTTCAGAGAGGATGGTCCGCCAGATTGTCGAACCTTGGATTCAGGAGGAGCAGTGTGGTTTTCGCCCTGGCTGTGGAACAGTGGACCAACTCTCCGCAGGGTTTTGGAGGGTTCATGGGAGTTTGGCCAACCAGCATACATGTGTTTTGTGGACTCGCAGAAGTCATTCGACTGTGTCCCTCAGGGAGTCCTGTGGGGGGTGCTCCAGTAGTATGGGGTGCCAGGCTTCCTTTTAAGGGCATCTGATCAGGATGCCTCCCTGGTGAGGTGTTCCGGGCATATCCCAATAGGAGGAGACCCTGGGGAAGACCCAGGACACACTGGAGGGACTATGTCTTTCGGCTGGCCTGGGAATGCCTCAGCATTCCTCCAGAGGAGCTAGATGAAGTGGCCGGGAGGGAAGTCTGGGTTTCCCTGCTGAGACTGCAACCCCTGCAACCCGACCTCGGATCAAGCAGGAGATAATGGATGGATGGATGGATGGATGGATGGATGGATATACTTACAGGCTCTTATTGGAGGTTATCACAGGCTATCCCTATCTCATGCTATCCCTGCAGGCTATCTCAGGCTATCCTTGAAGGCTGTCTCATGTTATCCCAGTAGGCTCATCATTGGAAACCACATCAGGCTATCCTTGGAGGCTATTTTAAGTAATCTCTTGCTACTCCACAAATTCAACACATTCTTCTTGAAACATTAACTGAGGTCAGTGCTGTAAATTTTGCATTACAGTGTAATGCATATGCATTCAAGGATACTATATCAAAAAATATGTCATCATGAAAAGATATGGCATAACACTAATGCGTAAGTATGGTGTGCGTGATATAAATATACATTTTCATGACATGTACCCATAGCACATGGATTAAAGCAAAAGTGTATTTGTTTGAAGATAATTATTGAACAGCATTTAGTGTCAAATTTTAGGTCAGGAAGAACAAAAATCTATTTATAGTGCCACAATCTGCCTATAAATTGAAGCATCTACAATTGTATAGTTATGCAAATGTTAATGTTTTTAATATTCATAACATAAATGAGAATATATTAATTCACATTGTACTGTATTCCCTGATATTTTTTCTTACTATTAAATAGGTTTCATATCAAAAAGACTGATGGATGAAGAGAAGCAAAGAAGCTGTAAACAGCAAGAATGAGGTAGAGAGTGGAGCTGACAGGGACTGGGGGTGGAGCTAACAGGGACCTGGGGGGGCGGAACTGACAGGGACTGGGGGTGGAGCTAACAGGGACCTGAGGGGCGGAACTGACAGGGACTGGGGGGCGGAGCCGACAGGGACAAGAGATGGGACTGACAAGGATTAGGGATGAAGCTCACCGGAGTTGGGGGTGGGGCTGACAGGGAAATTATGGGTGGGGGTTGACAGGAACTGGGGGGGTGGAGCTGTCAGGAACATGGGGGTGGGTACAGAAAGGATCCCAGACCCAGATGTTAGGCCGAGGGAAACCCAGTTGGTGAGTATAAGTGCCTATACAAGTACCTCAGGCAAACAAACAGCACCACTAATTGCTTTTGCAAATGGTGAACAGAAGCTAATTAAAATGATAGCTGTATGGCAGCTTGTAACATCAGCGCTGTTTGACAGGCAGTAAGAAGTCAGTAGACAAAGCACTGCCAAAGGGATGTGATGATTTAAGAACTGCATTCAACATGTTTAGCAGCATTCCAAAGGAATGTGGACCACTGATCTATTCCTTTGTCCTATGGATAGTATATATTTAATACTAAGTTGATTGTTTGTACATATACAGTATATGCTTGTTATTTATGGTACTTAGGTCATTACAGAAGCAGCTACTACATTTTGTTGTATTTGTGTGCTCCAGTTGCTCAAACTCAAGAAGGCCTGAGTGACACTTCACCTAAATTCACTTGCACTATATGGAGAAAAGCTCTGGAATTCACCTCTTAACCATGTCCTTCATTCAGACCCATTGCCACAGGTGTGTAAAATCAAGCATCTAGCCATGCAGTTATGATTACTAACATTTACGAAAGAACAGGTCAATGAATTCAAGCCTCATACTGTCATAGAATGCTACCTTTGCAATAAGTCAGTTTGTGAAATTTCTTCCCTACTAGATTTTCCATGGTGAACTGTAAGTGGTATTACTGCAAAGTAGAAGTGTTTAGGAACAACAGAAACTCAGGCATGAAGTAACATACCACGTAAAGTGACAGAGTGCAGGGGTAGCCGAGAGCTGAGGTGCATAGTGTGTTAAAGATGCCAAAGCTCTGTTGAGTAAATGCAGAGTTCCAAACTTCCTCTGGCATTAATCCCAGCACTAAATCTGTGCGCCGGGAGCTTCATGGAATTCCATGGCCAAGCAGCTGCATGCAAGCCTCACATCACCAAGCGCAGTGCCAAGCATTGGATGGAGTGGTGTAAAGCACACTGCCACTGCACTCTGGAGCAGTGGAAACACATTCCGTGTAGTGACAAATCACGCTTCTTTGTCTGGCAATCTGATGGACGAGTCTGGGTTTAATGGATGCCAGGAGAACGTTACCTGTCTCACTGCATTGTGCCAACTGTAATGTTTGGTGGAGGAGGGATAATGGTATGGGGTTGTTCTTCAGGGGCTGGGCAAGGCTTCTTATTTCCAGTGAGTGGAACTCCTAATGCTTCAGCATAGCAAGACATTTTGAACAATTTTATGCTTCCAACTTTGTGCTAACAGGGAAGGCCCTTTTGGGCCATAAAGACATGGTTGGATGAGTTTGGTTGGAAGAACTTGATTGGCCAGCACAGATCCCTGATCTCAACCTCGCTGAACACCTTCGGGATGAACTAGAATGGACATTGCCTTCATGTCCAGCATCAGTGCCTGACCTCACTAATGCTCTTCTGGATGAATGGGCAAAAATTCCCACAGACACACTCCAAAGTCTTGTGAAAAGCCTTCCCAGAAGAGCAGCAGCTGTTATACAGTAGCTGCAAAGGGGAGGGGGGGCAACTCCATATTGGTGCCTATGGATTTAGAATGGGAAGCCATAAAAGTTCCTGTAGGTGTAATGGCCAGAT
This sequence comes from Mormyrus lacerda, assembly GCA_015163995.2. NCBI lineage: Eukaryota > Metazoa > Chordata > Actinopteri > Osteoglossiformes > Mormyridae > Mormyrus > Mormyrus lacerda. The sequence continues at coordinate 5,346,494 of JAABNX020000151.1, forward strand.
GTCTCAAAATTTTTGTTTATATAGTGTATTTATTTATATTGCCATAATTCTTTCAAGCACTGCAACATCAATACTGCGCATTTACTGTACACAGACATAGTGAGGCATTTTTTTCTTTAGTGACTATTCTGGGCCAATTTCAAGAGGTTCTATACAAAAAGTTCTACAGAATATTTCCCAAAGACAATTAAAATGTTTTTATAATGATTTATTAATTCATTACATGATTTTATGTCTGTAAAAATCCCTTGGGATGGAAGCTAAGCATCAGGGTAGCAGTCGCGGTTTGATGTGGGTTAACTATTAAAAGCTATTAAAAGCTGCTGAATAACACAGTAAAATGTCAGTTGAGTCTGCATGATGTCTTTAGTGATTTGTGCCCGCTTATCTGTTGCAGTTCACTAACTACAGAATCGGTAAGCTTTCATATTCTATAATTTAATGCTCTTGTTCTGTGCATTTAAGGTGTTAAATAAACAGCAGTATCTTGTTGATATAGCTTTGAAAATTAAATACAAATATACCTTTGCCTGTGTGTACTCCAGTTACTGTTAGAAGACCACTTTTTCTGGAACTAAATTATAACGACAGAAGTGGGAAATTACTTTCTGTGACGTGAGCCTTTATATTAAGTGGGATCTCATTCATCACTGTCTTCTGGGACAAAGAAGGCTTGTAGGGCCTCTTCTGCAGGGTGTCCGGTCGTCTCCATACAGTCCAGTCACTGATAATTGCACATGATCTTCATGGTTTTCTCAATAGCCGCAGCAAATTCGGTTTGCGCAAAATGTCTCTTGTGTCTAAAGCCCCTTTGTTTGACCGGTAGGGCGGACCATGTAACTTGTGGATGCATGACGGGAACTCCTAGAATCTGTACACAGTAAAACCACCTGCAGGCACGTTTTCGCAAAGGGAGGGATAATCTGTGATTTTAGATATCAGTTTGGTTCCCAGCGGCCGTTTCAGACACTCTTTACTGCTCGTAATAATGCCTTTTTTAGATTCTTCTGGATTGTTAATCAGGCTTAGCTGTCAGATCGAGGCTTATGGGCGAATTCGGGGTACAGCTTGTGCGTGGCCTCCTACAGTAGCAGTCCATGCGATGACATTATATCTGGACCCTAAAATGCCTGCGCTGTGATTAAAATGAGAGGCTCTTTTATTCTAAGATAAAGAAAAGATAAATGCCAGATTGTACACTGGACAATCCAAACCTGATCTAGACCCAGCTGGGAGGCCATAACTAGTCTTTTTTAAAAATCTGTAATAAACTTTTTAGATATATATTTATGATATTAAACATCTTTATTATTCATGTTATTGTTTCTGTGTACTGTGTAGGTAAACCAACAGGATCCCCAGACTGGACCAGATGGGTTGTAGTACAAATGAAACAGAAATTTATTTGAGCTGGTATTTTACAGTGTAGAATTACGATGAGCTTTCAGCAAGGGGTTTGGCCAAAGGAGCCAGTCCATCGTCTCTGCCTTATCCACCGCAGAGGTGGGAGGGGGCAGGATCGCTCGTCTGCCGGTCCCGAAGTGGGAAAAACAAACATGAGATCCACGTCTGGGGCGTGGCCGGCTCACAAGCTCGCAACCTTGAGAAGACAAACCCAAGAGCATTAGTGCATACACACCTGGCCTTTTCCTCCCCTAGCATCTCCCTCGAATGGCTTAAATAGCGCTGGGGGAGGGGGGGGGGGGCAGGGGGGGTATACGGGTGACGGCTGTTCGCCAACCGCAGCTTGTTTACTGCCGCACGTTTCTGGTACGGGAATTACCGGCGGCGGTCCGTGAGGATGAAATCCCTGCAGGGCGACCTCCTACTGTCCTACCTGAGAAAATGATACAGGTATCCCGGTCCGGTGAAGTAGATCAGATGAAGTACGACAAACTGCCCTGGTCCAGATGGAAGCTGTTCCCCCAGAAGCAGAACATTCTTTTCTTATCAGCAGAGGAACGGCTCCTCAGAGCAGTCTGCAGCGCCACTACAGAAGCATCTCCGTTTGTCTTTTGTTGTGGTGTGACACGTGGATTCTCACTCTTTTCCAATTGCACTACCCCAGTTTCAGGAATTGTAAAAATAACAGTGGCAGTCTTTGTTGATCAAACTAATATGTCATTAAAATGCTTTTGAGATTGTTGAGTAAAAAGTTCAGGGCGGCAGTGATTGATGTTGAAATGTATCTGGATCTGATTCAACTTCACATGGCATGAAGATATTTCCCTACCTCTTAATTTCTTATTCTTGTCACCTTCTAAGCAATCTATCATCTTGGTAAGGCAACTGCGGGATGGGTAAGTGGGTAAGGTTAAAAACTGAAGGAGAGTAAGTTTGAATCGGCATTTGGTGGCAAACAGTGTTCACAGGCAGCAGAAGCGATCTGAGCGTGATTTAAAGTATGCTTACGATGTGTTCAGAGCATGCCGGTGCAGAAACTCCACACGTTAGCTAAACAGGGTAACCCATATTCATTACCCTGAGAATCTAGTAGTGTAGCATGGATACTGTATTGAAAATGATCAGGTTTTTATCTATTTCTGGCTATTTTGAAATATCATTCTGAGTTTCGCCATGGATCGAGGTATATTTCGTTCTCAGTTTAGTGCGTCGTAGTGGAAGTATCAAAGATATATGGGAGGTTTGCTAATAGAAACTGGAATAGAAACCATATCTAGGCCACTTTCGAATAAAGTAATAGCAGAGATTTTCAGGTTGGGGAAGAGAGAGTGTGACAGGCACCTGTGTCCCCGAGCCAGCCGTGAGTAGTTAATAACAAACAGGCCGTGCAGACCAGCAATAACAGAGGCCACTGTTCAGGAGATGTTTGAGGAACATCTACATGGAAAATAGCTGAAAAGGAGCAGCCTCGCTGGAGAGAATGTCGCTTATATTTTTTTTTGGGGGGGGGGGGAGTTAACACAAACCTCTCAAAGTCCACACATCTCTGGGACTTAATGAGGTGAATAATCAAAGCTGCACGGAAATCAGGCTAAAGTGCCCCTCTAAGTGCCGTATTCAGCCCCCCGAATACGGGGCTGTGGGGGGGGGTGGGGGGGGCAGGGGGTAGTGAATAGGCACCACAAGGGCCAATTTGAGCTGTGAGCAGGTGACTCCCGGCCGGTGCCAGGCACTCCGCGCCTTTCGAGAGGACGGCTCATCTTAAATCAGCTGCCTATTGAGGCCGCCTTTCTCTCTCTCTGTCTGCTCGTCCCGCTTGTGTCGCCGTCTTCCTGCGGCACCTGGCGCCGCGCAGCAGGCTGTCCGCTCGCGGACGGGGGAGCGCTGGAAGTCACCGGTAATTCGTCGCCGGTGGTGGGGGCTCCTCTTCGGCCTCGCTTGCACGAGAGCCGTCGTATGACACACCGGCCCACGTGCCGGTCGGGAGACGAGTCGCACGCAGATGTCCCCGCCGGCGTCCGGAGCTGTGAGCGGCTGACCCGTGTGCCGCGAAAAAAAGCCAGCGAATCCTACTGCTTCTGAAAGTGGCTTTAATTTGACATTTATAGGTCAAGTCAATTATACTGCAATGGGCTGCATTGCACTTAAAGGATAATAAATTGTTACGTCAAGGTCGCTGCTTAATTCAGTCCCTGGGGAGTGATCCTTGGCACCTTGCTCACGGCGCGAAGCAGCCTTATGAGGCGCACAGGGAAAATGGGCGTATAATTCGCGCTCCCTCAGCACACAGCTACCTCCTGACACTCAGAAAATGCTCCGCATCTGCCGGGATAATGATACTTTATACAACGCTGCGACAGCACTGCTTCACCTAGTGTTACCCTATAAGATAAACTGCACATTAACACAGCACCAATGAAAAACGGCCGTCGCTGCCTCCCGTAGGCAGGTGGCGCTGTGCTTGGGTGGGTGCAGGTGTGGCTGCACATCTCCATGGCTGGGGGTTTGAGTCCCACCCCTAGTTCTCTCTATGAGGAGTTTCCTCCATGGTGAATTGGCATCTTTAATTTGCCCATTGTGTGTGTGTGTGTGTGTGTGTGTGTGTGTGTGTGTGTGGGGGACTGCCTGGGATGGGCGCCAGCGACCTCATCCTGTACTGGGAGATGGATGAATGCTGGACTGTCTGAACGTGCCAGAGCACTAGCAACAATGAACAGTCTACATGCTGCTAGGTCTACATGCTGCTAGGTCTACATGCCATGATCTTTCTACAGTGTTCAATGAACACGACTCACGAGTTGCCGCCTGGAGAGCCCGCGTTGCGTTCTTGCGTGGAGAGGCTGGATGCTACAGCAGTCGCCCTCCAGCTGTGTTCCTTTGTCGACATGACTGAATAGCAGCATCTGGTTGGTGTTTTGGTGACCACTGAAAGATCTCTAGGGCTGCACTGGGCTCCCACTTTGCTCAGATCTCATTAGTATCACAGGAAGACCGCTTGTGGTCTATGGCAAGCTTTATATCTACTGTAAAAGAGTCAACCTTATGATTCAAGCACAAATTGCTGCCTGAGCACAGTGGCCAGATCAGTGACTCCTGGACAGGGTGGCACCTCCATAATTTAATGAGGGTTGTAGGGGAGGGAGGGGGGCTCTTTCGGGATCAGAGGGGACTTCCTGGGCAGATGTCCAGGATCATATATGCTACACAGTACTGTTAATGCAGCAGTGAATAAAAGGCCTCGCTGTCACTAAGGGTTACCCACAGCTGTGATGGAGCTGGTACCTGCTGTCTCAGTCTTTCATTTCCAGGAGCCCCTTGGTCCGGAGGGTGACGGTTCAGGAAAGCGGAGAGGACCTTGCATGCGGAACCACTTCTGTCTGCTGTCAGGGTCGGATCTGTGATCTTATGTAAAAGATGGCAGCATGATTCTTCCTAATGACCTGCGTGCCGTCCGGCTGACTTCAGGGGGCAGCGATTCGCTGCTGGAAATGCAGCCCCCGCTTCTGCAGCACGATTGGGGCAGCATGCGGCAGAACACGGGCGATGTGCGGGTAGCTATCAGAGACGGAGGCTGCTGTGTGATTAATAAGGAGCCAGACTGTAACCAGGGACCATGGTGTAACCGAGAGCTGCACTGTAACTGCAGAACTACGCCCTAACCAAGGACTAAGCCATAACAGAAGGCAGTACCGAAACCGAACTGAGTGCCAAAGGCAGCACCATAAACGAAGGCAGCGCCATAAACGAAGGCAGCGCCATAATGAAGGCAGCGGTGTAACTGAAGGCACCACCATAGCCGAGAGCCTGCACCGTAACTAAAGGTCTGCACCATAATAAAGGGCCTGCGCCGTAACCGTGAGCCTGCGCTGTAGCTAAGGGCCTGCACTGTAACCAAGGGCCTGTGCCATAACTGACGGTCTGTGCCGTAACTAAAGGCCTGTGCCATAACTGACGGCCTGTGCTGTAACCAAGGACCTGCGCCGTAACCAAAGGCCTGTGCCATAACTGACGGCCTGTGCTGTAGCAAAGGGCCAGGTGGGGGTCTACAATACACCTTGTGTGTCTCGGCTCACGAAAGCTGTGACCGTTGTATAAATTCTCTAAATGAATATCTCTGACTTTGGGTGTCAGCGTTACCAGAGCACTAATGACATCGTTGTTATGTATGATATATGCGTTTGTCTTAACGTTGCACACGAGAAGCGCCCGACATCTCAGAACACATCCTCTGCAATTCCGTCACGCCTGTGACTGCCTACATTAATACGATTATGAAAAAGCCAGTGTAAGATTCTTACTTATAGTTTAAATTCAATTGAGAAGCACAGCTGTCAACCCGGGCGAAGAACATATTTAAATCTGAGGGGAAAAGTACTGCAGGTGGTGCAGTACTTAGCAGTCAGGTGACGGATGAAGACACCTACAGCGAGAGTTAAGTCATCGCCTTGGCTGTGTGAATGTGTGTGGCTGGCTTGTGAGGGTGCGACTGCTGGGGGGGGGGGGGGGGGGAGAGCTGAGAAAACAGGCCTCCCCTCCATTTTCACAGGCAGCCAGACCCACTGGGGTTCTCCTGGTCCTGGTGTCTTCTGTGCAGCTTTCGGTTTGGTGAAGGGGAGTAAAGCAGCTTAGATCTGGACACAGGCCTCTCTGTCGCCTCACTCTGGCAGCACCGCCCACGCCAGGGCCTCTGTTAAAGTTCATCGTGATTGGCGCTGTGGTGGGTCCGCTACCCGACTGCCCGGCATTGTGACCACCCCCGCCCCCCACCATCTCCCCACCAAAAAGTCAAGTGCTGAGCGAGGAGACCAGCCCCCACCAGCACGGCATGGACACAGCACGCACCCCCCACAGAGAGCTGGGGGAGCGGAGTCTGACCGCGCTGAAAGGCTGCCGAGCCGTGGGTCATGCTGCGTATCTCTGCTCTGAAAAGCTGCGAGTGAAACACTGCTGACACACTTCATCTCTGCTGCAGAAGCACTTGTCCAGCACGACGTCACCAGAGATACGGTTGCTCAGTGAAATCGGATTTTCTGTTATCCTTTCGTTTGCCAAAACCACCCAGCTGTTTGGTTTTCTGACATTTATTAAATTATCTAAGTCACTTTCTGGACTTCAGGCTCCTGATCGAGTCGGCTGTCCTCTCTTTCTTATTTTGGGGGTTTCTGCCTTTCTATCGTGTTCTGCTCTACAGGAATCAGACAGCTCTCCGACTGGGCATGTGCGATGCGTCTCGTCTTGTGTGATTCGCCCTGTGTCTCTGTCGCCAGCGTCATCGTGAGCTGCCTCCATGCTCGCCTGCTCTGGCTCTGCATTCACTCTCGTACCATTATACCTGCACTGATTGTGGTGTCGCATGTAAGATAGGAACTGTAGGAACTATTGCAGTCCTCATCCCCCTGTTCCTATGTAATATTTACAGATCATGTGACCCTCTAATTCACAAGGGAATGAGGGTAAAAAAAATGCAATAAAGATTAATATTTCTGGGGCCATATGCCTCTTCTATTACTCATGTAAAAGAAATATGAAAAACTAAGTAGGCTCTTCTTCGGGTTGAACCTTAAAACATTTATTTTTGGTTGACCTACAATGTTTTATTTTAACTCATAATTTGTTTTCCTGTGTAAATTAGCATGACATGTATGTCGAGACCCAAAGCCATGAGCTCTCACGGTTAGCTTATCCTGATCTGGGTGGGGGTGGGCGTGGGGGCATGGGCCATGCGGCATGGGGCCTGGGGGCGAGGAGGTTCATTGGATTCTGACACAGACTTGGTTCCATATGAGGAGCAGCCGTGTGAGACGCTAAACAGGTGCTGATTACAAACCTCAGGACAGTGGCTGTAAAGAGCAACTATTCGACGCCGGTGTATTGTTAAGGTTTCCAATCTGCCTGCTCAATCTGGCAACCCGATAATCCCTGTACTGTAGTTTCATTCCCAAGTAGCTGTGCACTAAAAATAATGCAAGAGAAACAGCTCCAGAATGCTGGCTGCCAGAGAGCAGCCGGGAACGAGGGGAGAGGCATCTTTCCGTAAGAGCACTTTCAATGGCCGTCCCTCGGGTTGCCAGTATCCTGCGCATATTGGAATCACGGCCGATTGTTCTGGGCTCTATACTGCGAAACTAAAGCGAGGAGCAGGCGGAGCAGCCCTGTGACACGTGACGTTTAAGGACAGACTGATGTAGCGGCAGTGGTGTTAATGTGGAGTAATTAATCACACCTGTCGCCTCCCTCCACATACGTGCATCTATACATCCTGCGGCAGAGAACAGCTCTCATTAAACGGGAACAACAGCAGACAGACTCAATGCCGGCAACCATCTGGAGGGGAACCAGCGACCAGCGACGCGTCATGGGACACTAAGGGGGACTCAGAACCTCATGGAGAATGCACACTGGGCATTTGAGCGTATACTATATAAATACCGAGATCATACAGCTATACTATATAAATACCGAGAGCATACAGCTATACTATATAAATACCGAGAGCATACAGCTATACTATATAAATACTGAGAGCACATAGGAATACTCTACAAATACTAAGAATACACATAGATAATAGTATACAAATACAGAGAGCATATAGGTATACTATACAAATACAGAAAGCACATGTGTATACTATACAAATACTCAGAGCACATATGTATATTATATAAATACTGAGAGCACAGTTACATTATACACATACCAAGAGCATAGAGGCATACTGCATAAAATCTGAGAGCATATAGGCATACTTCTCAAATACTCAGAGCATATAGCTATACTTTATTAATATTCACCTCATATCGGTACATTAAGTTAATGAGTATATAACTGTAAGCAGAAATACTTATGGCATATATTTACGATATAAATCTGTAATACTCAGCTCAGTCAACTTGTTAAAAACAGCAATCAAAATGATTGGAAAAATGTAAAAAGAATTGAGAGCAAAAGCATAAATTAGGTTGCGTGGTTGGGTGGATGCATTTTAAAGCAGTTTTTAATTGTGCTCAGATTGAAGATGCCCTCACCGCTGCTGGTTTATGTTTCAGCTCCAGTTGTGCAGATTGTGTTGTTTATCTATCACGTTTGAGCTTGACTGTACCACCCCGTGTCTGTATATGATCTGCAGACAGTTGCTGCTGGCCGTCATGTTTCCATGTTGATTCTGTGCTTTCTGAAATGAACAAAGCCAGTCCGCTGAGGCGACCATATGGGCTCCTTGGACAGCCAACGGCCGCATCTTCTTCCAGAAACACCCAATATTTTAAGTACGCAGAGATCTTCGCTGAACAAAGCATTTTCTCCTGGGTTTTAATTTACAATCAATCCATCCACTGGGCTGTGGGACAGTATCTGGAAAACAAAGCCGCAACTTTATTTTCTGAATCTAAATCACAGATTATTCCGTGGTCTTCGACTCCACAGGGACGCTGATAATAGGACGATAAAATACGGTACTTCACAATGTAAGGCAGTGCCATGCTGGTTGACTTTATAAAGGCTGAATTCAAACATCTCGCCATGGTAGGCAACTGCCACATAGGTCTTAATGGTGCAACCAATCTGTAGCGGCTGTGGACCACACTGTAAGCAGAATAGAAAAGGTTCTGTTTAATTTGATGTTTGTTTATTCCACTGAAGGACACGCCTGTTTGTGACTGTAATCTCGCATGATGAGTGATCCTCTGTAATTTCACCATAACACCTGTGATGTCTTCCTATCTCTGTATACCGGATTAAAAAAAGATACGACTTCCAAAGACGGGCATCAAAGAGGTGCCCGACACTGATAAGGCAGTGAGCGCCGCCCCTGTCAGCCTGTCAGGGGGTTAGTGGAGCAGCGGAAGCAGCAAACATCCCAGAGTCTGCCCATCTGACGCACGCTCCTCGTTACTGATAGACTCCCTTCTTCAGTTCAGGGGATAACGATGCCGGTTTTCCTCACGGACGCTCGCGGGAATGGGAGAGAGGCATGCGGGGCCCTGGAAACTGCCGGCTCACTGGCTCCTCCAGGAGGATGGGGGGGTAATTACAGGGGACTATGGGGGAGGACGCCAGTGCGCCAGACTGAGCAAGCACAGCTGTTCTAATCGCATTTCAAATGGCAGTGCTCCTCAGGTGCTAAAAGAGCCAGGAAAGCAGGCCGCCTCTCCACTCCTGCAGGGGCCCCCGGGGGCCCCTCTGTGATATTTGAGCTTCGAAGTCGTCTTGTGAGAAGAGGTTCATGGGGTAGATTCATTGGTATCGGTGTGGCTTCTTTAACGCCGCATGGTGACTCGCCGCTTTGGTGTCCATGGATACGGCATGGAGGAGGAGATGTGGCTCTGAGTGAATGAGGCGTGGCCCTGGGTGAGTTAGGTGTGGCCCTGAGTGAGTGATGCGTGGCCCTGGGTGAGTGAGGTGTGGCCCTGAGTGA
>JAABNX020000151.1:5356762-5367195 GCA_015163995.2 Mormyrus lacerda
AGGAGGCGTGGCCCTGAATGAGTGAGGCGTGGCTCTGCATGGAGGAGGCGTGGCCCTGAATGAGTGAGGCGTGGCTCTGCATGGAGGAGGCGTGGCCCTGAATGAGTGAGGCGTGGCTCACATGCAACTGGAACTTTTCCTTATTCTGGATGATCTGGCCGTTTATTCATTCTCTACTTTTACTTTTGTTGAACGATCAATAAGGGTGAATGTATCCAGAGACATTCTCCTTGCATTCTTCATGTTTCTATACCAGAATGAAACAGCTTGACTTAATTACACCACCAATCAATCATCGTAATTTAAGGGGGAAATTCTTCTCCTAAGAGCTGTGTTATATGCGGCATCCAGCGCGCAGCATGGTGTACAACATCAGCAAGAGCGATAGCAAAATCTCAATTATAAAATCTTCTGACACAAGGCGTCCCATTACCCAGATCCAGACTGCTGATTCATCAAGCAGGGAGACTCCACACTTCCTAAATCGTTTCCTTTCTCATCAGCTCACATGGTACAAATCAGGCGGAGAGAAATGGACAGAATTATACATAATTGTCAGTCATGTCCCTTGGTTTTTCTCGCCTAACTAGACTGTGAGAGTGCAGATGTGAGGTAACAATGATCCCAGGATCCCAGTTCTGCTTGAGAAACCAAACCCATTGTTAAGAAAACTGTCCTAAGACCCGCTTGCTACACTGGAAGCATCAAATCAGTGACATGACCTGACCTGACCTCTGACCCTGTTCTGTCTCTCAGCTGCATATTTTTTTGCAAACTTTGTTTTGTGCCTTGAACATTGCTGCCTCACCATCTGCTTCCTTCAGCCTGCTGATGACGGCAGTGACAGCTTGCTCTCTGGTGCTGAAATTTTGACAGTCCCTCAATTTGGTTGTCAGATATTGCAGGTAAGACAGAGTATGAGGGAAAACCTGTGAAACTCACCAGGCCATAAGTTTTAGGCCAGAGACGATCCCCCTGCTCGATGCACCTCAGTGCCTTGTATTGTATACGTGGCAATACAATGAAATGATGAATAGAGACGGAATTACTGTAATGGATGAGGTATCCACAACACTGTAGATTCAGCTGTCAGTCATAAATGCCCCTTTTGTGTTTGTTTGTGTTTCATCTGTAAGACATTTTATCCAGCTGTTTATTAATACAGAATGACTTATTCCGCTTGCTGTCATCATTACTGGGGAGATTTTGCTGAGAAAAGGCCTCAGAAATATTTTGTTCCAGCCATGGTGGACAGAGACTCTTACAGTTTTAATGTTTTAGCCTCTTTGTGAAGTTACAGCAGAATTATAGGGCGGTGTTTCTCAGTGAAGGACCTGTATCAGACTTGTTTATAGCCCCCACCCCTAAGATGCAGCCAATCACCTTGTTTTGAAGAACTGTAGTTTTTTTGTCCTGAGGTCTTTTAAGTCGTTGGTGTAAGCCAAGTGTTTGTTGGCATTCGCCTGTATGTAGGCGAACATAAAAAATCTGTGCGTGTGTGTGTGTGTGTGTGTGTGTGTGTGTGTGTTGAATAATCTAGTTTTTGTCTTTACATGACTATAAATGCCACTTGGACAAGAAATATCCAAAAAACTTTGCAAATTTTTAAATATATAATATAATACACATTATATGGACAAAAATATTGGGGCACCTGGTCATTACACCTACGGGAACTTTTACGACATCACATTCTAAATCCATAGGCATCAATATGAAGTTTTTGCAGCTATCCCAACTGCCAACGTTCTGGGAAGGCTTTCCACAAGATTATGGAGTGTGTCTGTGAGAATTTCTGTCCGTTCATCCAGAAGAGCATTAGTGAGGTCAAGCAGTGACATTGGACATGAATGCCTGGCTCGCAATCTCCCATTCTAGCTCATCCCAAAGGTGTTTGGTGGGGTTGAGGCCAGGGGTCTGTGCAGGTCAGTCTAGTTTTTCCACACCAAATTCACCCAACCATGTCTGGACTTTGCTCTGTGCACTGGGGCACAGTCACAGCCTTCCCCAAACTGCTCCCACAAACTTGGAAGCACAGAATTATCAAAAACTTCTTGGTTTGCTGAAGCATTAAGAATTCCCTTCACTGGAACTAACCCAACTCCTGAAAAACAACCCCATACTATTATCCCTCCTCCACCAAACTTTACAGTTGGCACAGTGCAGTCAGGCAGGTAACGTTCTCCTGGCATCTGCCAAACCCAGACTTTTCCATCAGACTGCCAGTCAGAGAAGCGTGATTCATCACTCCACAAAACATGTTTCCACTGCTCCAAAGTTCAGTGGCGGCATGCTTTACACCACATCATCCAATGCTTGGCACTGCGCTTGGTGATGTGAGGCTAGCATGCAGCCGCTCAGCCATGGAAGCCCATTCCATGAAGCTCCCAGCACACAATTTTTGTGCTGAGGTTAATGCCAGAGGAACTTTGGAACTCTGCAGTTAATGAGTCAACAGAGCTTTGGCAACTCTTACGAATTATGTACCTCAGCACTCAGCGCCCCGACTCACCCCCCCCCCCACTCCCGCTCTGGTAATTTACATGGTCAGCCACTTCATGGCTGAGTTTCTGTTGTTCCTAAATGCTTCCACTTTGCAATAATACCACTTACAGCTGACTGCAGAATATCTAGCAGGGAAGAAATTTCATGAACTGACATTGCAAAGGTGGCATCCTATGACAGTACCATGCTTGAATTCACTGAGCCTTTCAGAACGACCCATTTTTTGACAAATGTTTGTAAACTTAACTGCATGTGTAGGTGCTTGATTTTATAAACCAGTGGCAATTGGTCTGAATGAAACACCAGATTTCAATGATCAAGAGGTGTGTCCCAATAGTTTTGTCCCTATAATGTATGTCCTTAACATAATCAGTTAAGTATGCATATATATGTGGACAGATACAGCAACATTAAAAATCTATATTATTCTGAAAATGGCAATTAATTTCAAGTTTTTAGTTATTTTTTAACTCAGTAACACTTTCATTTTATTTATTTTTTTTATTTTGAACACTCTGGTGAAGCACTTTATCTACTTTAGGTATCATGCCTCAAGATAAGAGGATTTATTCAGTAAATAAAGTCTAAACTCAATTATCTGTAAGAAACCCTGACCTCACATTTTACCAGGATTTTTAGGGCTTGACACAGTCCTCCGTTAAATCATCATTTTGCAGACAAAGTGTTGATGTGCCGTTCAACAAAAACATTAACACAATTCATCGATTTACCCAAGTACATTTGGCCTTCAACATACAGTATGGTTGGTGGAAATTTGCAGATTTATCACTCCATTTGTTTAATGATTTTTCGCCTGTTTATTGGGCAAATTTGCAAATACCTTTGATACAATGTCTGTATTGCTTGATAAGGTAGCCTGAACAATACAATCGGCATCATTCCTAACTCATTTTAGAGTTTTGCAGCTGGGCTGGGTGTGATACTGTATCACATGAGAGCCAATACTGTAAGTCCTGTACTTACTTCACAAATGGGCTTGAAAGCATTGTTACTCACATGATAGAATTATTAGGCATCAATAGAATTAGAAAAATAGAATTATTTCAGACGTTTTGTTCTGGTTTTAACCTTTTGATTGTGGTTGTTATCTAATTGTTTTAAGGAATAAATATCAAATTCGTTCATTTTTTTCCATACCTGCTTGACCTGTGTCCGGTTTGGGGTTCCGGAACATAAAGCCCCGGAAACAACTGTCGCAATGAACGGAACATTCCATAACGGGGCGTCATACCATTGGAATTAACATGAAAATATGATTCACGAAGGCCTAGTAAAATTCCAAAGTATTAAATATAGGCCTACGTAATTCATTTTCAAATAACGTTTCAAAGAGCTTATCCTTTGTGTATTGTGCAGTTAACGGCGTATGCAGGTATTTATGTCAACAGTACATCTTGCATATGAATGGCAAATTTAATTGACTGTCTTAGAGTCTCTCCTAAAGTAATCGCCCGTTGGGTTCCAGATGGCAGCACACTAGAAGATACAAATGTTCCTAAATAACAAGACTTGTTTTCCCAAACACACCTTCGGAATGTATGGAGTTGTCGTAAGCTATGTGGGGGAAAAAGTCAGTGACATGTATTTTAAATCTATTAAAGACGAGACCATATGTTTATTATTATTATTATTATTATTATCATTATTACTTTCGAAAGCCGGATTTTCGTGACTTCCTCTATACAATTTCAATTTCAGAACTGATGGATTGTAATCGGTGGGAAATAATATAAATGGGTCAAATTAATTAATATGTTGGAAACGTACGCTCTGATAATCCGCTGCTGTCTTCCGTAACAGGAAAAAAGCGGGATAATGTGCGAAATTCAGACGGAATTCAAATGCCGATGTAATGGGCTTGTGCCATTTAAACGTGTTGAAGCCACGGGAAATTAGGTTAAATGAAAGTTATTTGAAAAGTCGGTTATGTTAAAAGGACGAGCTTTAACATGACAGATGGCTACACAGATAGCAATTATGGAAGCATTATATAAACGGCATTACTTTACATTACTTAGCCAATCGATACTGTCTACAATGCATCCCCTCAGTTTCGAAAGGTATTTTTGTTGTTTGTTTTAGATGTTGTAGATGGTGCCTTCATATTAATGGAAAATTTGTTGTGAAAATTTAAACGCGACAAATAATAATAATAATAATAATAATAATAATAATAATAATAATAATGTTATTGGAGCAGCCTACATTTATATGCTGCTAAATGACAGTAAACATCCCTTCATTCTTGTCCTAAAGGGGCATAACGGTCCCTTCGTCATAAATGTGATAGGGGGCGACGAATAACAGCATCAGTAAATGATTTCCAGCCGGAGATCTGCCCGGACTGAAGGGAGCGCTTGATTGCGCTGGCCAACCCGTTATAAAGCCCGCAGCTGATCAGCAGCCTGCAGAAACGCGAGGAGGCGCCGCTCCGGGACCGGAAGCCAGCGCGCTTTAAATGTGGCTTCTTACGTAAATGGGAGCGATCAGCACATCGGGCTGCATGTGAAGCGGTGAAGCGGAGCCTGCATGGGACCAGAGTGCCTGTGACACAGCGATATCTGTGCTGCTTCATAACGGAGGCACGGAGCCTCACTGCGGGAACCTGCGGCTCGGAGGGGGAGCTGTCCGGTACTGTCCAGGATTGTCCGTTGCTGTCCGTTCTGTACTGGCGCTGTCCGGTGCTGTCCAGGGCTATCCGGTGCTGTCCAGAGGTGTCGGGTGCTGAACGTTGCTGTCCGGAGGATTTCGGTGCCGCCCGGAGGTTTTCAGTGCTGTCCGGTGCTGAAGTTACGATTCTGCCACCCGGAGAGACGCGCCACAGCAGATCAGCTTCGCCCCGGTCCTGTGCTGGCATTTGAGCCACGACACGCCGAGGCCACTCGGTGTTGAAGCCCCTTTAGCAGCGGTGCATGAGGAGGAGGAGGAGAAGAAGAAGAGCCGAGAGCGAAGGAGCGCTTCGTGCAGGATTAAAACATGCCGAGGTCTTTCCTGGTGAAGAAGGTGAAGCTGGATGATTTTTCATCTGCTGATATCGAGAGCTCGTACGGAAGATCCAGGACGGACCTCAGCCTGCGTCTTCACGAAAAAGGTGAAACACTGCTTAAATGTCTTACTTTATTTGTAAATTTTGATTTTAGACAACTGTGGTGCATGCAGCCCATTTGACCATTGCTGTTAATGTGTTGCATTTGACGTGTCATACTTACTGCGTTTATATTTTAGTTTTTAGTGGGAAGTTCATTACCTAGGCAGCCAAGCCGCAGTTAATAGTCATTCCCAGAGCATTACTACCTCTATAAAACCTTATATCATAAGACGGTGACTCATTTCAGTTTATTTATTTATTTTTCAATGTAATCTATTCCACCAGTACCGTTTGGCCTCCTTTTGTACATTTTTATTCAAAATAACATTTGCTTCCAACTATTAATATAAATACCATGAGTTAGCCGTAAACTTCTTTAAAATTTACAAATGAAGCTATGGTAAACCCGCTGAAGATCTCTCAGTGAATGTACTTCTCTGATGTATACAATTTTCAGTGAGTCTTAATTTTTACTAGAAATGTCGCGCATTCAAGTAACACTGGGTTACTTCAGCGTTTAAATACCATAAACGTTACTCGTCTTTCATTGCGTTGCGATAATAAACGTGCTTCTCACGTCTCCGGTTAAATCCCACCCAAAAAGTTATTAGTGCAGTGTGGCCTTATTTATGAAGAGTTAATGGATTCGTAATGCATGAACCCTTTAAAGTATTTTCTGAATGCCAATTAATAACAAGAAATGGGGTACTTCATTCGACCTTTCTGTGTCCTTAAAGTACCTAAACGCTGTCTAAGACGGGATAACAGTTTATACAAGTATAAGGTCGATTGTAGGATTACTTTGACTGGTAATAGAATTTGTTATCATGCATTTTGCACAGGGGAGTAAGTAGGGATGTCAGCCACAAAGTTAACCCCTTTCGTATGTGAGGAACTGACTGGCTCTCTTGTCCTTCTGCGTGCCAGGGTACATCAGCGACTACATCAGCCCGTCTGTTTACGATGGCGACAGCGACAGCGCCATTAAAGTGCCCTCCCCTGAGCCGCTCTACGTTGGCATGCACAGAGATTACGGAGCGCCTGACTCGGACCAGCCCGACAGCCCGCAGTCAGAGATCACGTCGGGCTACATCAACGGTGATGCCGCCGTCAGCGAAGGCTACACTGTGGACGCCTTCTTTATCACGGACGGCCGTTCGCGCAGGAAAGTCGTCAGCAGCCCCCGGACGGTACAGCGGCACACGTGCAGCGAGTGTGGAAAGACGTACGCCACGTCGTCCAACCTGAGCCGCCACAAGCAGACGCACCGCAGCCTCGACAGCAAGATGGCCAAGAAGTGCCCAACTTGCGGCAAGGTATACGTCTCCATGCCTGCTATGGCCATGCACCTGCTGACCCACGACCTCAAGCACAAGTGTGAAATCTGCGGCAAGGCGTTCAGCCGGCCCTGGCTGCTGCAGGGACACATGCGCTCGCACACGGGCGAGAAGCCCTTCGGATGCGCGCACTGCGGAAAGGCGTTCGCGGACCGCTCCAACCTGCGGGCGCACATGCAGACGCACTCCGCCTTCAAGCACTTCAAATGCAAACGATGCAACAAGACCTTCGCCCTGAAGTCCTACCTGAACAAGCACTACGAGTCGGCGTGTTTCAAAGGCTCCTTCTCGCCTCTGAGCCCACTCGAAGCATGACTCCCTCACTAAAAACATACAGAACTTTATTTCTCATTCATTTTTTTGTTTTCTGTGAAACCTGATGATAGCACAATTTCTTCAGTCATGAACTTTGAACTGAGGAAACCGTTTTGCATGTAACTACAGGAAACTAAATTTTTCTCCAAGGGGTCTCTATAATACAATCTTTAGAACTTAAATATTATTAATTTTGTTGGAAGACTATAAAAATGTCTATTTCTCACAAAGGTCAAACTTTTTTATTATCGGATAATATTGTACTGCTGCCAGTGACCACACAGCATTCATCATCAAGGTAAAGCTATTTATTTATCAATTTATTTGCTTATTTATTTATTTATTTATTTGCCCATTGTTTTTTGTCAAACCATATAAGATCTTCATTTGCACTTTATCATTTTGCTAAGCCCTCACCATTAAAATGCCAAAGCTTTTGTCACTTTTTAAACAATTCCTTTCTTTTATTCAGTTAATACCTTTTTAAAGTTATTGCATGCATGCAAAAAAAAAAAATAATAATAATAATCTATGCCAATCTTATGAAGCTTTTGATTTTGCCAAAACCTAGATAGTATCAGTGGGCAATATTTCTTGGAAGACTCACAAGGAACTACAGAGCAATAAATACTTAATGCATGGTACTTTTTAAAAATAAAAAAAAATAGTATCTATAATAACACTTTTAAAAATCAGGTATGGTTTAATCCAGTATTCTTATTAATCACACAAAGACAATATCAGGGAAAATGCCAATGTAGTGTTAGGAAATCACCAATTAAACATGAAAATAGAATCTTCCTTTGGTATATGGGTATGCACTGCCTGCCTCTTGTTTAAAGTAGCTTTAGGATGTAGGCGTCTAGTGCTGAGCAATCAGCTCCAAGCAATTCAGTTTCTCCAGATCTGAGAAAACCCCACTGAGGCAACAATATGGGCGCTCAGGCGATAATAACGTCACTCAGAAAGGACATAATCGCAGCAATGAGAGCTACTCTCGAACCAGACATGTTGCACTGTAATCCGATTGTGAGAAAAGATGCCTTGTTTTAGCCACGTGGAGGGTCCCCTAAGGTTTGCTTAAAAGCACTTAGAATATACTTCCAACTTTAAAAGTAGCACAAAACCCTATAGATTCAGGTAGAAGGAACTTGATAGCTTGACCTCTGTTTTTGTATCAAGAATAAAAATTAAAGAAATGTTAATTGCAAAATGCTTGTAAGGAATCCTTTGGAATTTAGCATTTTTACTGTACCTGCGGAGAATCGAGGTGTCTTCTTTCTGGGGTACAAACATTTCCTGCAGAGTTTTGAGCCAGTATTCAATGGTGTAAGCACAATGACACTGGGGATTCTGTTGCACTTCATAATAAAGAATAAATAAAGACTCCATGGTCGTTCTTTCTTTGTACTGCTTAGTCTACGGTGTACGTTATTGCGAACTGCATATTTCCAAAGCACGAGGCGTGCTGTCAGCACTACATGGAAAGGAAATCCTCAGTTACGTGTAGCGGTTGTAGCAGTCAGACTTGGGTAAGATGCATTGAAGCCACTTCCCTAAGCAGAGGGGATGAGCTTCCACAAGTGCAAACTTCCACATCTCCGTCTTCTTTCCTTCCTTATGCCTTTCACTGAGATGTGTATAGTGCAAATAAATGTATCACAGAATACCAAGCTTTAACAGCATGAGGAAATCATATCATTATGGGTTTTTGCTTTTTCGGGAGGGGGGGGTGGAGGGTGTAATCTGGTCGTTTGATTTAAACCAGTTGCAAGTTTTTTCAAACCTATTACATCTCCAAGCAAGATGACTATTTGTGCTGATAGCGAACATGGACAGCGTGTTTCAAGATGCTTAGCTAAATTCGGTGAGGTGTCATTAGTATTCCAAGATGCCAGTTATTTAATGGTCCCAGTTGCTTTTTGAGCAGAATGTGGGCTGTTCAGGCTGACCCCAGTGGCTTGATGAGTAAGTTCTGCAGCTCTCCATGGATCAGTGATCAACCGCTAACATGGATGTAGCTTCAGAGCTAACAGGACTCGACAGTGAGCTTTGGGATGCTTATCACATTTTTTTATGAAGGAGATTTTTGGGGGTTTTTTTAACGGAAGAATGTAAACAACAGGTTTTACCAGGTTGAAATGTCCGTGCGTGTGCCACACGCGGTATCACAGTGCTTCTCCTCACAGCCGTTACGCCACCACGTGATGCTTAAGCGATATGTGGCCCAGTGGGAGGCCGTGCCCTTGTTCAGAAGGTCGACAGTTCAAATCCCAGGGTTGGTGGAGTGATTTCGCCATGGCACCCCTGAGTGAGACTCATAACCCCCACATGCAAGGAGGACTCGCTTTCGATAAAAGAGTCTGTTATATCAGTGAAATGTGAAGGGATGGATATCTGTGAGTAAAGTTACATGAGGGATGTTGGAAGGTCACGGGATGTTGCGGGTGTATTCCTCACGAAGGGAATGCGCCCTGTCATTTCCCAAAATGATGCCTAATGAGAAGGAAGATGGCAGCTCTGTGTGAGCGTCCCAGAGATCGATGGCAACGTGTACATGTCAGCCTCACCATTCTAACAACCTTCAAATGAGGTCTGACACTCTGGTTCGTGTTGAGCGTGACTTGATGCTTGAGCTTTATTGTTGCGTCTATGCCATCAGGTGACAGCATCCTTATGCCTCTTAATATGACACTGGAGGAGGTGGGGGGGTTTCCCCCTATAGACAGGGGCGGTATGCTTTGTGACACCCTGGTACCTCAGCCACATTACACAAGGGGTGGGGAGGTTCCCCCTTTTTGCACGGTGACTGTGAGGCTTTGTGACAGCATGTCACCTCAGCGTGACCTTTTTCAATAAGCCTGATGTCCCAGATTTGTCACCCCTGAGTTCCCACTTCCATAAATTATGTTTTCTCAGAGTCGTCAGCTTCCTGCGATATTGCTGTCTGCTACAGGGAGAAGCCTCCGCTCGCTTTGTCTCCAGAGCTTTAGGTAATTGTGTTAGCAGGACTGTGTCAGCAGAATTCATTACTTAACAGGAGTCGGATAAGGCGGGTGGGGCAGGAGGGGGCTGCGCGCATTGATCTTTCTGCGTTTACATGCCAGTCAGAGCGGTTTAAGTTCGGGTGCTTCCTGGTAGCGCTGGAGGCCTCTCCACGCTCTCTG
>JAABNX020000151.1:5367295-5378443 GCA_015163995.2 Mormyrus lacerda
CTCCTGTGATGTCACCAGGATGAAGCACTGCCTCTCTGCTCCTGTGATGTCACCAGGATGAAGCACTGCCTCTCTGCTCCTGTGATGTCACCAGGATGAAGCACTGCCTCTCTGCCCCTGTGATGTCACCAGGATGAAGCACTGCTTCTCTCCCTGTCCCAGTTTGTGCTTCAGCAGAGCAGAATCACTGGAATTACAAGGGGGCCACACTTGCGGCCGTCTAATCACAGAGACGTAGGCTCCCTCCGGCCCAACCTTCGACATCGCAAACCCTGTAATGAGCAGCGCCACCTGTTGGGCGAGGGATTGTGATGGCGCTCCTGGCTACCATTAGCAGAAACCAATTAACCCCAGAGAGTTCTGCAATTGGCCCTGCTTGTTTCACTTTGCATATTTCTGGGTCCCTTTATGGGACAGCTTCTTTGGAAATGTTCCTTAGATTAGGGGATGAATCTACCGATGGAGCCAGTGTCACCCAGAACACAGCTCCCTGCTCTAACAGTTAACCAGCTAGGCTTCAAACACAATGGCCGTCTGTAGCGCCATACCTAGACGCCAATGAGCTCTTAAGCGTTTCGTATTGCTATTGAAATCCATCTCTCTAAAGACACAGTCTAGCTACTAATTGAGAATTTAAAAATCAATGAACAGTGATGTCACTGGTGCTTTCAGATATTGAGCCCCCAGCTGAAATGATTCTTCATTTCCAGCCCGGTGAAGGCAGACGGTGAGCTGCACCAAAGGTATAAAAGCCTAAAGATACACAAAACACAATATGAGTGGCGCTCGCTTTTAGGCGTCGGGAAACGGGGAAATTCAGGTCTCGTCGGCACAATGAAATTCTCCATCTCCTCCCTAACGGCGCAGATCGCCCGTCGCGTTTCACAGGAAATCTACGACCCGGGCGAGTCTGCAGGAAGCACCGGGAAGGCCAGGAGCGCTGCAGCTCAGCGCAGACGCAGGCAGAAAGCGCTCCGAGAGTGCGGGGCGGGACTGGTGACCCAGTTTGGATAACATGCAGCAGAAGCAGCTTGCAAGGTAGCAGAGCTACTCCCCCGCCCCACTCCCACCCCATCAGCTGAAACAATAAGCAGCTGAGCAGCCTTGCTGAGTAGCTCACTTTCAGCAGGTACTTCTGTGTGCCCAAAGGCAGCAGCATCCTGCATCTATTGCAGCTTATTGTGCATGTCAATAATTAAAATCACTATTAACCTCTTTAGCAGCGCTAATCTGGCATGTCTCTCGTTTCAAACGACAGGAGACAGATACCATCCAACAGAGATATTTCAAAGAAGCATAGACATTGTTTGAGCGTCGGCCCGGAGGATAGGAATGTGTAATAAGTCAGAGCGGCTGGCTGAGTCATAACACGCTGAAGGAGATAGGAAGTTCTCACTCACCGTGGTAAATGGTTATTTCATGCTAATTTTTTTGTAATTTCCCGCAATAGTAATGCACGGCACTGGCTGCGCACCGTAACGTCAAAAACCACGCCTTGTGCACTTTTTAAAACAAAGTCGCGAACAAACTTTTTTAAAATATGTATATTTTGACTCAAATACACTGAATAAAAGGGACACCGGCTTTACAAGCGGGATGTAACAACATCATGGTGGCGTCTTCTTCACAGAGATTCATATATGATGCTTTGTCATGTAAATTCATGCATGCTGACACTGTTACAGCCGGCCCCCTCACCAGGCGAGCGGTGGACTGACGGTGACAATGATGAGGATCCAGTTACAAAGTGCCCCTCTTTGCCTGATGCCTATAAAATCAGCCTGTCAGCCTACATAAACCAGACAAGGACAATACACCTAGCCTTAATAATTCATTGTTTCCTACAGCAGAGTGAGTATTTTTTAGCTGGGACAATTCTTTGTATTTGTGTGTGTAATAATTGTTCGCCACTTTTGCACTGCATGCTGGGTGAATCGGCTGTTTGTGAGCATCGTGCGTGACTGAAAATCTGCAAAGTCAGGATTCTGCGGCATTTAAGACTTTTCAATTAAAACCACACACATTTGCGACTGTTTATACAGACTTTGCCCGCATGCGATTGGGTGATTACTACATTTTTTGATTTTCTTGTTAAACACGATGCTTCAATTTAAATGATCACACATGTCAAACAGTTCTTAAATTATGATATTAACATCAATTAAATTGAAAGATTTTATTGATCAACTGACATACATGGTTAATTTTCTGTCGCTGCAGTTGTTAACAACTGGCTATTACATTTCGTTTTTCTGAATGACATGTACATTCAATAAAAATGATTTACGGCCAGTGTATAGTTTCATGACTTTACCCAGATCGTTCCTTTCACCTTATATGGCTGGACATTTCTCTAATATACAACCATGCTTAAAGTGTACAAGTTTCTTTTACTTTTGCCCTAAATTTTCACACACTAGAGTTCTGAATATAATTCGTATTCAATGAGAACAAGGCCTATAATCTAAAAGAGTCCAAGCATAACAAATGTGTAGCTATAACAACTGACTGTGAGCAGCTGCGGCGAATTTAAAGGCTGCTGGAGGGACCCTTGCATTCAGCAGCAATTTTCTCTGCGCTCAGTGTGACAAACTAACAAACCGAAACACGAGATGACAGGGTACAAATCAACGTGGCCGTGCGTCGGAAGCCTTCGATCAGCTAGTCCACAGATGCCGTCTCTGTATGTCTTCTTTCCATAAACGATCTCTCCCCTCCAAAGAAAATCAGCATTGTAAACGTTTAGATATGTAGAGTAAGCAAATGGCTTCCACGACGCATGGAGAACCAAAAATAACACGACCTGCGCTGAAAATGGAAATGCGGCAACAAAGCGGTAGCATGCAGTCATGCATTGAGACTGCACTTGATGGATGACAGCCTGCACCAAGCCTCTGCCCCGTTTTGCTTTTGTGCGACCAGGCTTTTCAAAAAGGTGTTAAAAATTGGACCCGAGCTGCCTCTTCCGGCACCGTTTGTTATTTCATGTAGCACAATGGCATCGTTCTGCCATGCCCAAACAGGCTTAAACAGCCCGTCTCCTCTGCAGCAGGGGATTTGGTCATGAGTCTTTTCGCCATCCCCATGATAAACATTACATAACAAACCGGGATCGTCTGCCCACTCTGGGATCGTTTAGCCAGCCTGCCCACAAGCTGCCTCTTCGTCCTGATGACCCTGGCTGAAGAAGAGCAGATGTGGGCGTCTTCAGGAGACCCAAAGAAGCTCAGGAGGGGTACCACAGAGGGAGGGGCCACAGGGGTCACATTCAGGGGGTTTGAACACAAACTTGCATCATGACATGGGGTGCGTTGACGATTCCTTTTAAGTGTGATTATATTTCTGACTCTCCGTCCTTAAATCCCCATCAGCTACAGGGATTTATCACCGTTGACAAAGGTAACCTTCGACTCATTACTTTTATTTAAGCATAGTGTATCATGAACACAAGGGCCTCTCAGCTTCATCTGTCACTTTGCATTTTTATTATGCAATTTGCTGACATTCTGAATCCGCATCACGCAAACACCGATTCAAACACCAATTGTGAGTAATTTTGGAACGTACCATAAATATTGTTGCCCCAGTAAACTACACCTCGCATATCTAAAGTAAATCTTTTTTGTCAGTGTGTTTTTATAATGTTACCATCTTAGAATGTGAGCTATACACTTAATGTCACAGTCAACCCTAAAAATAGGATGTTGTGATGGAAGAGTCCAGCACAGGATCCACAATGATGGTTAGAATGCTGTTGTCTGTCCATGGCGCTCATTACTGCAGTGTCCGACCTCGGAAACAGCCCCAGTTTACACCACTTTACACCTGATGTCTACCCTCTTTCCATGTAACACTGTTACACTTGTTAGATGCCCTCGCTAATCCTTCCTGGGCTTCCACAAATCTTCCACTCAGGTGCTCTAAAAACTCTTTTAACCAAGCCATATAAAAAGCAGGTACACAAAACTGTGTGGGATTTTTCCTCAAATGATAGTTCCAAAGCATTTTTTTCTTCTCCAGAAGTGTACAATATTGGCAAACAGGCACTTGAGACACACACAATTAATAATGCAGTTATATAGAGAGAGTGCTGCTTGTTTTGCCTTGTGTACAATTCAGTGTTCCTAACAAATGTTGCAAAGTGGCGAATAAATAAATAGAAATATAAACAAATCAGTTTTATTAGAAAGAGACGACGCGTTTGCAAAAAAAAAAAAAAAAAAAAAAGACAAAAAGAAGAGGTCACGTTTGTGCTAAGCGATAATGTTCGGTACGCTCACTTTAGCGTAGTACATTCCTGCCCCCTGGGCTTTGCCGTGGATTTCTGCGCATCTGATACGGATGCTATTCATAGCGTGTTTTTAAGCGGCGGCCTGAGCACTGCGGTGGGAATGCAGCAGCGGCGGCGGCGGCGGAGGAGGAGGAGGAGGAGGTGGGGAGAGTCGCCAATGAGGCTGATGTGAAAAGCGCCGCTCCCGGGCAGCGTTCCTGAGTGTTTGTCTTGTTTCAGAAGTCAGCAGTCCTGTTCATGTTTTCAGCTTCAGTGACTCACTGGGCTGCGTCGGTCGGAACTGCCGTGATGCCGCTTCAGCACTTTCTGCTGCGATCGATTCAGCAGCGCTCCCTGAAGGGGAAAACAGGGGGCATCGTATTACCCGCGCAGACAGACACGCAGACCCCCATCCAGGCCGGGGGGTCGGCACCGGGTGCTCGGGGGGGATCTCAGGAATGCCACTTTTTAAAGGTTACAATAAGAGGCCCGAGTGTTGCATTTAAGGGAGCCTCCCCAGACCGGGCAGCCGGTGCGGCACTTGGGAGGGGACGGCGTGCGTGGTTTTTGACCTTCAGATGGTAAACTCGGCAGGATTTATTCAGAAGTTACGAAAGCTGAACTCTGATGACTCACCGGTTTTTTGTCAAAGGCTTTACATCTACGGGGTGCTGCCGGAGCCGGGTGCTGCGGAGCAGCGGAGCCGCCAAAGCTGGCAAACGGCGCAAAGCGGAGCGGCGGCCAGATGCCGCAGGTCAGGACGCGCCGCAGGCGGCGCTCGGGCCGCGCTTTAATCAAACACCTTTTATCCGGCAGCAATTTGTGCTGGGCTCGGCAGAAAATAGACCCCGGAGTTTGGAAACGATACAAGAGGTCTATTTTAAGGCCTCAAAGGGCAGCACGGAACAGCCCCCGCTTTGTGAATTAACGCAAGAGCCGCGTTTAACCGTTTCCGATGAGCCGGGAACAAGAAACGGTGCTACAGAAATAGCCGGCAAAATAATTACCCTCCAAATGCATGGAAATGAGCAATTCAAAATAAAATGACATGCGTGATGTAAGGTGTCTGTTCCTACAAAGCAAGTCAACACAAATTTCATAGGGATCAAAGCACTAGTATAATACACTAGGAGGTAAGCAGGGAACGATACTGTGAATAAAAGCTTATAGTCCATAAGGAGATTGTACGCTCTGCTTTTATGGCAATCCATAGCTGCCTATCTCAATACCTGCCATGTAGTAATAATGACGCAGTAAATTAGTCGGCTGTGATCGTGATTAATTCAGCTATTGTATCATGCGCTTTGCTGGCATTACTTCACATATATATGCATTGATTCTAGTTCGCCGTGTTGTTAAATGTTATGCTTTGTTTTTGGGTTTACAGCCTCGGTAATTTGCCTAATGTGCGTTTCTGAAAACTATGTGACCATGTGTATATAAACCAGTGTGATTCAACGCAATTGACTGATTAAAACGTTTTAAATTAACCAAGACAGCGGAAAGAAGTAATAAAACGACAAAGCAGCGTCTGTCCTCATTTCGTGTTATAGCCACATTTAAATTGCATTTCATATATTTATCAGCGTATTACATAATTTATTAGTCTCGCTAAGATGACTGGGATAGAAATATTAGTAGCTAACGAATTGGAAATAAATGAACTTGTGCGCAGTTTTTCAACTGCATGATAAACAGCGTGGCCCAACTACATAATAAAATGGTTTGCATGCTGCTGTCCCGGATGAGTGTGAAAGTCGGTCATGTCATCGTAGACAGGTGCCAGAAAACACCCCAGCAGCAGAAAATGGACCGCGAACACGGTGAGGCACGAGCGGGCTATCCGAGCTCTCGGGGACGCGCTCACCGTCCAGTTTCCCTGAAAGCGTGAGTCTGACAAAATCACAAGCGGCCCGCACGCTGTTTTTCCCTGAAACAGTATTGTTAGCACGGAAGGGTTTTGTATGTATTTCCCAGTTCTTATGGTAATGCTAGCTTTTAAACACCATACGCATCTATCTCTTCTCCAATAAACCCGTTCTGTGGCGGTACAGTACATTAAAAAGGCAACATTCAAGTACGACGGATGTTATTACTGATATATTTTAGCCGATGTATTTGTGTATTCTACTTAAAAATGTTAGAAATATTTGACAGATTTTTTTCAATATAAAGAACTATAAGAATTATTGTGTTTTGAGGTCTTACACAGCATATTTACCACTGCAGACTAGCTTGCGTAGGACAGGTGCTTTGTGCTGTGTTGTTATGCTGAAGTAAGAAATCCGACAGCCAAAACGCAACCATCCCTGGTTCAGGGATGCTGCTAACAACCTTTTACTAATGAAATGCTCTTCCTCGTATAACAATCAAAGACATTTAACAGAAATTAAGACCCTGTTGATCATGTTGGGTTAGGTCAGTGAACCATTCACAGATACCAAGATGCAGCCAAGCCTTTTCATTTGGAAACGTTGGCAAAAGGCTTGCTCCTTAAACGAAGCTAAACGTCACGTTATTTTATTTAGTTTTTTTTTTTTAAAAGAAAACTTCACTTCTGCTGAGCGGTCAGTCATTGACGTAAGCCTGCGGTAATATTTGGTTTAGCGAAATCGCTCAGGGAGCATAAGCATTACAATTTTACACAGGCCTCCTTAAGATGATTAAGGGGCCGTTCCGGGTGCGTTTGATATTGCTATTGCTCAACATGCTTTAGGATACTTGCCATCTTTCGATGACACGCCATACTATTATCCTGGACTAAGTAAATAGAGAAAACCACTTTTGGTGGTAGGTGATGCCTATAGATGTAAATGTAGGCAATCTCCAGAGGAGTATTACACACCATTACAGCAGCACATAATACGGGAGCCCTTGATTTATATATCGCATAATTAGCTGGTGGTCTCCAACTGGATTAGCTGTGTTATTAACCAATGGGTGCTGAGTGTATCTTTTCTGTATGTCTGCCTGTGTGTGTGATGGCACTTTTTAAGGCTCAAATTCCCACTTCAAATTACGATCGCAATTTATCAGTATTTATGCAGGCATGCCGATAAGAGCAGGTTTCCCAGGGGCTTGGATATAATGAGATTGACGAGTCATTCTTGACACTGGAGTGATTTTTCTCCACGTCGGGCAAAACGGTGAGAGTCATACTGATGGAAATCAAAGGGCCTGATGTTTAAAAGATGATGAGACTGAACGTCAGTGTACCTCCAGTGCGAATGGAATTATGTGAGGGTATGAGTAACTGAATGGGATTCCATGTCACGCATGACCTGTCCAGTCTCACTGTGAGTCTTGTATTCAGCTGCAAGGAAGGCTTATAGCAGAGTCATTATTTCAGCGGTCCGTACTCTTGATGATAAACAGGAGAATTTTGGGTATTTTATGATGGTTACTGTGTCACAGTGAGACAGCCTGGTCTTCCCAGTATGCTGGAGTCTTGATGGCTGGAGTCTGAAAAAGAAATTTAGATTAAGATGAATCTTCAAAAGATTAATGAATGATAAGCGCAAGGAAGGTCAGCATCTCCAGCAGTAGGCTCTTAAAGGGGAACACCGTCTGGCTTATGGTTTATCTGCCTGCGTGGGCTGGGGTGGGGGGGGTAGGGCCTTGTCTGAGGTGCAGGGAGGTCTGGCAAGGCCCTCGTCTCCAGGGCGACTTGCACTTTGAGGTGCCCTGGAAGGAGCTGCCTCTGTGGGGAGCGTCTTCAGGGGTCAGGACGGCCCGTGCCGTTGGCCGCGGTACCTTGGCAGGCCCGGGTGGCCGGGGCTCAGAGAGCAGCGGAGGGCTGGACGGGGTCCCAGATCCGGCTGCCAAAATCAGCCCACAGGTAGGCCGGGGAGTTCAAACCCCGACACAGACCTGTGTGAGCCCAGTGCGCGCACTGCATACGTCACGTGACATTATGTTTTTTACGAGTCTGATATGACTTCCTTTTCCACGGCAACAAATAACTGCCTATCTAACATCAGATCCTACATGCTGCAGTGCTTTCTTAAGTTTAAAGGACAGGCACAATTCACAGTTTACAATAATACTCAAGTACATCCAGTCTCTCACATAAATAATCTTGGCATCCTATTTGAAGAAAATCTTACCCTTGAAATGCCATTAAAAACTTCTCTTTTTTTTCACCTCAAAAATTTCGCCAGACCTGGTTCATGTCTGTCCCTGTTGGGGGATTATGGGGAGACTGGGTAGGTCAGTGGTGGTAAAAATTGCCCAGTAAGAGGAGTGGGTTGCTGGCTGAAATTTGGACAGAGTGTCAGTGTCGGCATCTGTGTCAGTGTCGGTGTCAAAATCAGTGTCAATGGCATCATCAGTGTGTCAGTGTTAGTGTCAGTGCCAGTGTTAGTATGGCAATGCGGAGCACAGACACTCCCGCTTTCCCCTTCACTGGCTTTGCAGAGACCTTATTACGTGTCATTGCGCCCTGGCCAATTCATCGGCTCTGACACCCCAGGAGGCGCCGTGCTGTTCATCCTGGAAGAGCAACAGGCGAGGTCGTGGGGGCCGCGCCGAAAGCCGTCGATCACGGCGGGGGCCGTGCGGGAGCCTGTCTCTTTGATTTACAGTCAAGGGGGGCTTCCTGAGAGGCCCCAGGATGGATGCCAGTCCCGCTCCGCAAAAGAATTCAAGGTACACAGGGCAGGGAAACGGACTGTGGGGGCCGATCTGTGTGTGAGCGCATCACATCACCCTGGGGTGGTGTGGAGGCTGAATCATTCAGAATGACTGTAACGAGCCTACTTCACTGTCACTGTACTGATCTGTACTTAAGCCAGAAAGAAGCCACACCAATGCTAGTTGGTTGTGCATGGTGGGCGTGGATCCCGAGGCAACGGGCCCATTCATTCACCCCAACCACATCACCATAATACTGATCTTTCTTTTTTTTTTTCCACCCCCCCCCCCCCACCTTCCGTACGAAAATTAAGTCACTTATTCCTGCTCCTTTCCCCATGCTCACCGTCCTGCCTGGAGCGAAACTTCCAAATGCATGAAGCGCACAGACATTAAGCGCTTCTGCAGGTGTTTCTCCGCGCTATGCCACCGCTAGCCGCTGTGCCGCACGGGCTGCGCCCTCGGCCGGCGCATTAAATCGCTTTTCTTGCTTTAGGAATGTTGCTTGGCATATAAAATTGATTAGGCGCCGCCTGCGGAGTCCAGGCGCCGAACGCAGCGCGTCCCCTGGAGTCACCTGAAGGGAAAAAGCTTCGCGTTTGCGTTTTCTTTTTTCCCAAGTTGATAATGTCGAGTGCGCGGTGAAGTCGTGAAAGCCGCTGTGTCCTTCGTTAGTAGCTGCCTGCTTCTGTGATGAATGTCAACTTGAAACGTTTATATTGTGCATATATATATATTTTTTTTTTTTTTTTAAGTGATTAGAGTCGGCATAATGGTGTCGGTGCTGTCCCCGGCCGGTCGGGCGGTCATGCCACCCTTCACACGGCAGCGGGTCACGGTTTTAACTTCCTCCCGTGACTCCGGTCCTCACTCTGAGGTTTCCCGCCTTTGGCCTGTCAGGGAGTTTACAAACGCATTGGTATTCAGGGAGCTTCTGCCAGAGGACGGCTGGAGATCTTGTGTTGAGCCCCTCGCCGACTTCTGAGGGTTTCCGTGTGAGGGTCTCTGTGCCAAATCCCGTCTGGCCCCTCGTTCCTCTCGGAGTGCGCACAGATCCCTTGGCTTTTCCATCAGAGCCCCGTTATAATCCAAAATCATTCCCGCTCTGCCTGCTGTACATCGTTGAGGTATTCTCTCATAGAGGTCCTCTGATTCGTGGCTTACTTGACTTAAACCCATCGGTTCTGTTGGCGAAAGGAGGTCAGTACCTGTCTTCTTCCAGTCGGCTTACATTTCACTGAGGATACAGTCTTTTGCTGCTGTTTACATTTGTCTGAAGTGCTATAAGCGTAGATCATCCTGTTTTTCTTTTAAAAAAAAGAACTTTCCATTCTCGTGTAGTGTAAGCTCATTTCCATGCTTGTCATGTTGTCTTTATTCATGTTTGCCAATATTAAGAATATTCTTGCCTACAGATCATGGAAATTAGCAATTAGGTTGTGGGTTAGTTCTGCGGATAGCATAGTTGCACAATTACCATTACCCATGTCTTTGCTGTCCTTGATACCGCGCCACAGACAAGCAATAAAGTTATCTTCGCTTTATGTGGCAACAAGCCTGAATCAAACAATCTCTGCCATGCCTCCCCTACCTATAAATGTTATGCTGTACTCTGGTGATTTGGGAGAGAGGTGTATGTAGCACATATGATTAACTGCTAATTAGGTCAAGAGAACAAGCTGAAATGAAAATAGTTGTGTGCTTGGAGGTGGCCGTCTGTCGGAGGGTGAGTCAGAAGACCGTGGTTTTAATGATTCACCCCACCTGTGACTTGTTCATGTCTGGCAGTGTACAGTGGCATGGTCTCTCCTTTCTGACAGTGTGCAGTGACATGTTCTTTTCGTTCTAACAATGCACAGTGGTGAGTTCCCCTCTTTCCGACAGTGTATAGTGACATGTTCTTTTCTGTCTGACGGTGTGCAGTGACATGCTCTCCTCTTTCTGATGGTATGTAGTGACATGTTCTAATTCTGACAGTATACAGTTATGTGTTCTTTTCTGTCTGGCAATATGCAGTGATGTGTTTTGTTTTTTCTGACAGTGTACAGTGACATGGTCTCTTCTGTCTGACAGTGACATAAACAGTGACGTATTATCTTCTGTCTGACTTTACAGTGATGTGTTCTCTTTCTGAAAGTGTACTGTACAGTAATGTGTTCTCCTCTTTCTGAAAGTGTACAGTGATGTGTTCTCCTCTTTCTGAAAGTGTACAGTCATGTGTTCTCCTCTTTCTGAAAGTGTACAGT
>JAABNX020000151.1:5397310-5424514 GCA_015163995.2 Mormyrus lacerda
AATATGAAGGTAAACAGTGCTTATGGGATCATGGGTACTCTTACCCGGGTGACGGGGACGGCTCTGAAAGGTATCTATTTGATCCTGAATATATATATATATATATATATATATATAGTGTGTGTGTGTTTGTGTATGTAAATGAGACTGATAGACAATTAACTTCCTTTTTAAATGGGGATGCCAGTTTCCTGTCGCCTGCTTCTTCTCTCTCATTAGATGTTAATATACGGCTGAATCAGTGGTAGAATTAGCCATTAGCGGGCCTGCTGCAGCTATACGGCTACAGCACTCTTTGTGTGTTTCTGTGAACCTGAGATGCTACGCTAAGATTTAATGTGATTTACATGGTCCAGCCTTAGCACGCACCTCTTACTCGCATTAGTGCTTCTAGACGATGGATGAGTGGATTTAGGAAGTCAAATCTCTATCTGTGGCACAGTAAAATGAGTTACAGTGATTTTGCATTATATTGAAAGTACACAATTTAGTAGTGCTGGCTTCCTGCTTAACAAGGTCAGGCACTGCCTGGGCTGATATTTTAAAGGGGAGGTGACTTTCGGTAGAATTGGGGTTTAAAGGGGAGGTCCTTTGAGTTAGGTTCAGGTTTGGTGTTATGATTAGAATGGCTGTGTGTTCCTCACCTCTCCAGAGACATCAGAATCAATAATATTCAGGACGTCCACTTTAGTGTTCACAGTTCCGCTTAATTTTGTAAAGATTATAAACACATTAATGGGTGCAGGAAACAGGCAGATGAGCTAGCTGTTGATGAAGTGAAGACAGCGGTGATGTGAGACGCAGACGTCTACAGCGGTGATGTGAGATGCAGACGTCTGAACCATAAGCAGGAATCCACTTCAGCCGGGTCTGCCTTCCTCACCGCTTGACTCCACTAGCGGCGTCCTGAGAGTCGCCTGGGTTCTGGATCCACACCTCCGCTGCTCCTGTTCTTTGTGTCTTGTAATTGGAGCGAGGCTCCCGCCGGCGCCACCCGGAGGCCACGTGCCCTTGAAGGTGGACTCCCAGGGGGTGTGTGGGGGCCTTCGGCGTCGTGGCCGGGCTCAGCTGGCTGAGGAGGAGAGCTGCCAGTGCTGCTCTCTCACGAAACGGAGGTTCGGAGACTCGACTTGGCAAGTGCCGGGGCGGCTGTGTTCTTCGGGTTTGGCAGCCTCCTGCCAAACACATTAGGGTCCTCAAAATAGCTGCGGATTAAGGAATTCATTTGTCTTTGGATGGATGCCGACTCGGTAAACAATACATAGTGTAACGCACCCAACTGTTGTTTATAAATAATTAAAAGGATTTTTTTTTTAATTAAAAAACACAGATAAGGCAGAGATTGGTATCTGTAGCAGTAATTTGTAAGTTGTATAACCCTTAAGTCAAAACCCTCATCTGGAACCAGCCAAGACTGCAAGACTTTTGTGCTCTGCAAAAGATAACTTGTAAAACCTACCATTCACCCCTAACCCTAAGTAATCCACAATTACATTTACACATTTACATTGATGTATTCTTCAGATGCTTTTGTCCAAATAGCACATTGTAAACATTCACGCTGTCAAGGAGTCAACTGGCCATCAGTACAGCTACGCTGAGTGTCCGGCGGATGGCCAGCTGTAAATCGCGGGCAGTGTGTGCCGGTGATCAGAAGGTTGCTGGTTCGAGCCTGGCTTCGGGAGAATAGCCTCATTTGTGGGTCCTCCGGCGAGGCCCTTAACCCCCCAGCTCATTGGGCGACGTGGCTGCCCTCCGCTGCCAAGTTATCTCTCACCTACATATTTGCCGTGGAGAGCAAGACGGAACGGGCGCAAAGAGAATTTCCCCGTAGGGATCAATAAAGTGCCATCGTCGTTGTTGTCGTTGTTGTTGTTGTTGTTAAGTGTAGGCAGCATTGAAGCATGAGCTACACAAGCACTTTTTTACAAAGCAAGAGCAATTACAATCATCCACAGTTACACCCGTAACGTATCGTAACCCCCTCTTCGTAAGGGGAAAATCGTGCACATGTGTATGTGCGCATGAGCGTATTATTAATAACATCTTCATCTAAGCAGCGGAGGAATGAGCGCACGTCTGACGGCAAGCTCGCTCTGCTCTGATAGGAGTCCAACTAGAACATTCTCCACTCCCCTCCCCCAAGGACAGACAGTTTTTGTTCGCTCACCATTGAAGTTCATCCTCATTGTGTGCTGTTCACTTGAACCATCTTTGTGGGGCTTGAAGATTAAACGGGGCTTTGATTCGAGCTCCTCCATCTCCATCCCGGGTGACGGGGACGGCTCTGAAAGGCACCCATTTGATCCTGACGTGGTGGTGGGAGATCCAGCTACACTAGTGCTGTTCAAGGTGCAACCCAAGCGGGCTTTTGAAGCTCACACAGAACTTTATCAAAGTACAATGTAAGGAGAGGGGGACCCAAAGTTTTCATTACCAAATCCCCTCACCGATGGTCCCTTTTATAAGTGCCAGAGTCGCATAAAAAGGAGGATAATGGCTGTTAGATAATGAAGGACTTCGTGGTGGCCACTGTGGGGGAAATGGCCGTGGAGCAGGGAGACCACGAAATGCAGGGCAGGAGATCCAGCAGGAGCACCAATGTGTTTCATAAGATAGCAGCGGCCAAGTGAGCTGCTGGACCTCATTTGGCAGGAGAGTATTACAGTGTCAGGCAGTGTCTCGGTGAGAAGGAACAGGGCAAAGTCAAGAAGGTGTCACGTGGGGTTGTGGCTGCATAGCCTGGAGGAAGGAGGCCGGGTGCCTCACTCTCAAAGTCATCTCCAGGGTCCTCAAGCCGGCAGGATTCCTTCAGGCGCTGGAAGGAAGACGTCTCCAAATTGAGTATACTAATGACTTTTAAAGAGCAATTAAACCCCCGCAGGATGTCATGTATCCCAGTGGGCACAAACGGATATCTCATGTTTGACAATTAAGAAAGTTACTTCAGGAAGATTTCCTGAATGTATGTGGAGAAGAGAATGGCCTTCGTGGAGAATCTGGTCTTACAAGCATCCCTCACCTGGGGGAAGCTGCACAGGGAAACAGAACCTTACAGCTCGCAGCTTCCACCAATCACACAGTGATCGCTGTCCCTCCTCCCGCCTGTGATTGGCTGAGACGGACACCGAAGGAGGTGCCTGGACCGTATATGGAACATGTTGTACACAAGTGTATTCGCCCATGTCCTACCTGGCCCTCTCTTCAACATTTTAAGGGCTGTAACTGAATGACAGCCCAAATTACAGCATTGTCATCTACAGGTACATAAGAACAACATAGCCACATCCTTAATAACTTACTGAAACAAAGCTCAAGTTTAATATGGTGGACGAAGATTAAAATTAAATTAATATCTTAATATACAATAACATGTTCGATATGTAATTTCAAAATATGCTATAATATACATCATATACATAATATGCAATATGTAATTTAACACTATACTATAATACACAGTATTCTTTTGAGTTGCAATCCAAAATGCTGGTTCCAGGTGGGTTCAATACAGCGTCTCCCAGCTCGGTGTTTAAAAACAGATCCATGTTTCTGTCACACACGTATGTATATTTACACACGCAGGTGCAGATGTGTATCATACTGCATATGTACACTATACTGCAGTACAAAAGAAATGGAATCAGTATCCAAACTCGTGTACTTACATTTATGATACCATTACATTATGAATGTGTAAGTTTATCCGCACTGAAATCTTAGCATGCAGAAGAAAAGCAGAGATGGACGTAATGATTGCTGCAGCTTTGCGGTTTTATATCATGATCCTTCTGATTCAGTAAGTCCACTTACATCATCTCTTAATGTGCTTGATCTGGTAAATTATGTCTGCAGTGCTTGCAGTATGAATTTTCTTTGGTCCCACGATAAAATAACTACATATTTTAATATAAAGGGGATTATTTTTCGAGCTTCTTATATTTTTGGTGTAATTTGGGTGAAATAAAAGCCGTAACGAAAATGGAGAGGTGAACATCGTCTTTCAGTCGTGAGAGAGACGCGTTTGGCTGCTGCTGTCTTTGGGCTCTGCATCTTCCTGCAAGTGTGACGATGACGTGCTCAAGGCCGCACCCAAGCACCATTTTTGGTGCCACTTTTGCGTGAAATGGCACGGGAAGCAGCTGCTGGTTGTGGGGCGTGTGAAGCAGCAGGTGCTGAGGGAGAGCTGGAGCGCCAAGGAAGCCGCTTCACGGATAGGAGCTTCAGCACGTTTTACTACATGAGGCAGCTTGTGCGGTTTTCTGTTCGGGTCTGCTGGCCTTTATCAGGTTGCGTCACTGAGCCATGTGTCTGCATAGATTATATACCCAGATGAGAATGTGCACCATTAGCTGGGCAGTGGTGGCTTGATGGTCAGGGAAGTGCACTTGTAATTGAAGGATTGCTGGTTTGAATCCCTGACCAGCAAGGCACCGCTGAGGTACCCTGAGCAAGGTTCCGTCCCCAAGCACTACTACCCGGGCGCTGAATTAGCTGCCCCCTGCTATGTCAGAGCGTCACTTATGGGTTAAATGCAGAGGATACATTGTGTTATTGTGTCAACAATGACCCCTGTTCTCTAAATTCTAAAATAAGACACTGCACTGTGTGCTGCTTAGCCGTGTGTCTGGGAAGACTGCAGACCCAAACGTGAAGATATTCCATTAGCCAGGCCAATAAGACACTTACTGCACTGTGCTCAGAGCCTAGTAGCTACAAATCGAATGACCTTTCACCCTTTATTTGTTCCTGAACATGCTTATTCTCTTTATAAATGTCATACTGATGGCCATTTCACCCCCCCACGGATTTCAGTTATAATATTAACAAGCATGACACAATTTCACAGAGAGCATTCACAGACGGGCATCTGTCTAGCTTGAAAATCCCGAGCTCCAGAAAGTCACTGACAGGAGAAACAAAAAACAGCATAGAGTGTCTGTGGTTTCCTCATTTCTTCTGAGCGATCAAAGGGAGAGTCTATCCTAGTCTTGGGAATAGTGTCACTCTCGACATGATTTAAACAACTCTCCTTATAGATGTTTGATTATCTCTTGATTAATCAGGAAATCACATTTCCATGGATAACTGAATACACCCCTAACACACCCCCAGCAAACAGTCACATTTCTGATTGGTTCCCCTTCCTTAGACATCAGCTAATTGCCCAGCCAACACCAACCCCCTAGTCACTGATTACCCCATATAGATGTTTCTGTAACCCATGATTATATCTCTTTTAGTTTCTGTTAATCGACTAGTTACCCTTCATATGGTGTCAGCGTTGGCCCAGTCAGCAAGACCATCCCGCCTCATTTGTCCTCCAACAGAGACAATTTCAGGGCCAGAAAATAAAAATCCAGACCAAGACTTTGTTTCAGCCAACCAGCTGAGTAAAAAGAGTCACAGTCATAGAGTATACAACTGGGTGGTTGAAACAAAACCTTGGTCTGGATTTTTACTTTGGACCGCCTCTGGTCAGAGGATAATCACGTTAACAGCTATCGCCTCCCGTTGCACCTAGGCGCCTACCAGCACCTGCTCTGGATCACATTACCACAACGGCACAACAACAAAGCCATTTCCTCACCGTCGCTTGCATTATATTTCAGCAAAAAATGGAGCAAATGTTATACTAAAGGATAAAATAGCATAGATGGAATAAATGTCAAGAATAAATACAACCTAGCTACCTTCTCATATAACCACTTCTTAAAGCACGAAACTACTGATACCACTGAAGATTTTTGTAGGACTGCTGAAGTACCACTAAGGAATACAACAGATGTAAATTTTTTCTCTCACAAGGGGCACATTGCTAAGGTACGCCGTCACTTCAGTGGCAAATTAATAAAGCCTGATGAGCGGAGCGCATCAGCAGATCACCCCGAGAGGCTGACAGCCGCTTCCCCATCCAGTTCGAGTGGGCCGCACTTCCCTCAAGTGCCCAGAGAAGGAAACATCGGCTTCAGAGTGACACAGGCAGATATAACGGTGATCGACGTACAGTATTCACTGTCGGCGGGGCGGCGGCGGAAAAAAGGGGGGGGGGGGGAATCCTTGATGAGATTACGCAGATTATGGGTCCCTGTGCCATGCTTGATCTCACACAGGCCCAAAATGAGGACTGAGTTTGGTCATATGACCCCCCCATCGCCGATCAGAATTTTGTAAATGATAAACATTCCTCATCAGATGCTCCTGTTACAATGTAACATTACATCTGGTTACATTATACAGTACAATATGACTGATACCCCCAATTGCTACTTTACTCAATTTGCCCAACTAGTCCTGGATAGCACCCCCACCCCATGTCTCAGAAACTACATCAAGGTCAAATAAAATAAGCTGTATGTACAGAGTGGCCCCTCTGCCCACATTCATGTACTCGGCTGTCATTTTTGCCCTTGTGCCCTTCCTGTTCGCTTTAATGAGTCTGCCCGTTCTCCTCTGACCTGTCCGATTAACAAGGTGCTCTCACCCACAGAAATGCTGCTGCCTGGATGCTCTCTGTAAACTACAAACATTGTGAAATATCCCAGGGGGGGGCGGCCGATTCTGAGATGCCGGAACTGGCTAGTATGACACCGACAGTCACTCGTAAAAAATCACTTCTGTCACACGGCACAGCCAAAGGTCACCGGCACAGTGAGTGACCCTGTCTGATTCTCTGTGTTGGCTTTGGAAGATCAGGCTGTTTGCCTTAACGAGCCGGTGTACCTGAGAAACTGCCCACTGAATGTAATGTCCATAGAATATTTTATTACCACTCGTATTGTGGAGTGATGTGGTTTGCAGAAATATTAACATCTGATTAACAATTACTGAGGATTATTTTTTGCGTGTCAAGCACATGAATCAAAATCTTAAAATAACGATTGCTCAAAATATCCGACTTCTCTAAATATAGCTTGACAAACAACAGATATACCTCGAATCGCACCATGTGGTGAGTATAAATAATCTAAATATAAGCGGGCCGGATTTCTACATGCATTTGGTACAGCAGAATCTATAAATAAACCCTCACCAGTGCCAAAAATTTAAAGCGCGTAGCCCCGCCCCTGCACGAGTGCGGACGCGCTCAAACAGCGCGTTCACACCAATGCTTTAGTGGCTGTTTTCTGCCTTTGAAGATGATTCAAGTCTCAGAGCGTTTGCGCTCCTGTTGAGTCCGGCCAAAAATACCGGCTGGCGCGATCGCCTCAGCACCGGAGCATATGCGGCTCAGCTGGCCCGCGGAGGTCGCCCGCCGTGCGCCCGCCGCTCACATCATTGTCCTAAACGCGGAGCTGGCACTCGGGATCCGCGCAACGCCCCCTGCAGGCGGCCCCGTGTCGCGCTCGGGCACCGACGGAGGCCGCCTTGCGGGCATTCGAGCCGCGGTGACATTTTCTCTTCAGAGGGGATTAGAGCTGCTGAGGTCCAGGCCCCCCGGTAGCGACGTAGGAGCGTGTATCTCGTACAGGTCTGCCCGCCATGGCTCACAGGGGCGGCCACACCGCACCAAAATACTCACATCTGCCCTTTGCTCTTAGTGCTCTGACTGCGTCCCACTTCTGAGGAAGATGGTCCCCTTCACCAATCTTGCACAGACTCTTGAAGATTTTTTATAGATGTCTAGTGCTGTTTCACAGTGCAAGAAGCCGTTATTCGGGCTCAGTGCTGAACATTGATGGCTAATAACATGTTGGCAGCCACAAGCTGATTGGCGGTGTGCCGTCATGCCCGCCAAGGAGCGATGGATCGATTGAAAAAGAGAAGACAGGAAGTGTCATATTTTCATCGTCTGCATTAGTATTTCAAAGCCTAACAACACATATCTAATATAAGCAGATAAATGAATGAGGGTGACGGTAGCTTAGCCATTAGCACTGTAGCCTCACACATCCAGGGTTGTGTGTTCGATTCCTGCTACTAGCACTGTGTGCTCAGAGTTTGCACATTTTAACCATGTTTGTGTGGGTTTCCAAAAGCATAAGGTTCAGTGAATCTGTGTCCCAAAATTGATCATAGCGTGTGCGGATTGCCAACGGGGAGCGGGTGGCCAGTGGTGAAGCTTGTCGACTGGATTAATTCTCCTTTCACGTCAAACTCCCCAGCACGTTGTCATTGTGTCTTTATTCGGATTGACCACCTGACAACCTCAGGGCCGTGACATGGAAACATGGACTCTAAAGGTGAAACGTGACACGGTAACATAAACGGTTCGGGAAGACGGAAGTTTATGCACATTGTATGGTAGCAGAACGCTGTGATTCAGAGAGGACTGTGTGGAGTGTGATTGACAGGTGGAAGCAGACGGGAAGGAAGACTTAGCCGATCAAAGCGTCTGGCTGATGAAGCAGAACCGGGCTTTTGTGAGCAAAGACATCTGTGGCAGAGACATCCTTTTAGCAGGCTGCTTGGAAGAGGAGCCTCGTCTTCCGCTGGCGAGCAGAGTCAGGGCCCCCTGTCGCTGGGCTGAAATAAAGCAAACGGATGTTTGGCTCGAGGCCTCGGAGAGGCAGCGGAACAGTACCCTCTCTGCCCGGACCCCTAAGGCCGCTAAGGGAAGGCTAGACTACTTGTGAATACATTATGCTACCTGAAATTATACATCAGAACCATTGATAAGCCATGAAGATACTACATGTAATTATACTGTAGAACCACTGGTGACCTAAGTTACGTTATGCTATCTGTAATTATACTGTAGAACCACTGGTGACCTATGTTACGTTATGCTATCTGTAATTATACTGTAGAACCACTGGTGACCTATGTTACGTTATGCTAGCTGTAATCATACTGTGGAACCAATTATTTAACTTATTTATATAAAATAAGTTAAGACAGCATATTTCACGCTATTTCTGATAATGTTGTCATTTTGAATACAGTG
This sequence comes from Mormyrus lacerda, assembly GCA_015163995.2. Taxonomy (NCBI): domain Eukaryota; kingdom Metazoa; phylum Chordata; class Actinopteri; order Osteoglossiformes; family Mormyridae; genus Mormyrus; species Mormyrus lacerda. Next base: position 5,406,198 of record JAABNX020000151.1, read on the forward strand.
GTCAAATTTCCTTTAATGTTTTACCAAGACAATGAAGAATCCCTGCAATTTTTTAGGTGACTGTCGACTGCTGACCTTGAATCACCCAGTGAGCAGCACCTCTCATGTACCCTCATGGCCGGAATATAATTAGCTTCCAATGGCCCAAAAAGGACGGAATGGACGAGTGGATCTTTAAAATATCTCGCTCTTCTGCAGGAACACAACACTATACGACAGCAGTGCGGGAAAAAAAACCCATGTTCGTGACCTTTTATCCAACTATAACTCAATAATGCTTTATAATTCAGTATTTTGTTTGTTTCAGACTTAGACAGCTAGCCGTGATGAGCATGAGCCCAGATCCATGGTGTACCGCCCCGAGTTTGGGAGGGTGCCTTTTTACGTCCCGGCTGACAGAAGGCTGAGACAATTCTCCCCGCGAATGTTTGTGGACTAGCCCAGCAGTCGTGCCAAGATGGAGAGGCTCATTAGACCTGTGCTGACACAAAATTAGACCTTTAATTTACTCTACTGGGTTTCATATGGTTTCATATGATTCAGAGAGTTAAATGGACCTCTCGCTGAACCAGGAGGCGTCTGTTACGAATTCCACCTTGAAGATGCGAGGCGAGAGGTTATTAACCGAAATCAAACAAAACTGCCACTGGTGTGCTCTAATGCACTAACGCGGGGGTGTAAGCGGCACACACCTGCTGCCACGGTAACCGTGCGACTGTCGTACGAGACGGCTAGTCTCCCGTGGTGATGTGTCCCTATAATGCACGGCATGATCTAACGGGGGGGCGGTACACCTGGGCCATGCACAGGTGCCTCTCACGCGGCGGCTAAACTCCCCCCCGTCTCCGGTTCGGGTCCAAACCTGCCTTTTAACTCCTTATGATCAAAGAAACGTCAGCAAATCCTTTGAGGAGGATCTAAAGTTGACCCTGTGAAGGTTCTCTGGGGCGGATTCATGTCACCATGCGCATCCTTCTGAGTTCCTCTTTTTCCCTCTCAAAGCTAAATGAGCTACTGGCTCTTGGTCACATGGGAAAATCTTCAGTCCAAGAAACACACCTGCAGAACGTCTGCAACATGCCCCAACGCTGGCTGGCAGCCACCGCCCATCCTAGTTCAGCAAACCCCCAAAGTCCTAAATGCAGTATAATTCAAGGTTTGAGGTCTTTATAGACCAACTTTATACACTGCCCAGCCAAAAAAAAAAGTCGCCGTTTAAATTATTCGTTGGACCGCCTTTAGCTTTGATTATGGCACACATTCGTCATGACATTTTTTCCACAGGCTCATGCAACATCTCACCCTTTATTTTCATTCACTTCTCACCAAGATCCTGTACTGACAAGTGAGTTGAACCCCTCCATAAAGCTTCCTTCAGCACATCCCAAAGACTGCTCCCTGAACCACTCTTTGAAAATTCAAACCCAATGAATCTTGGCATTCTTGTCCTGGAATATGCTCATGCCAACAGGGAAGAAAAAAATCCACTGATGATAGATGGAGATGTAACCTGGCCGTTCAGTAGATTCACGTACTCAGCTGACTTTACTTTATTGCTGCATAACATTGCTGAGTATCAAGTATTTGCTGATATAAATTTAAATGGCAACTTTTTTTTTTTTTTTTGGCCGGGCAGTGTATGTTGACAATATCTTTACAAACAGTACATATTTGATATACGTAGTCAGTTTAGTCTATGAAGTCCTGGTCATTCGAGCCCAGGTGACATTTTCTCTTCAGAGGGGATTACAGCTGCCGAGGTCCAAGCCCTCTGGTGGCCACATGACAGCGTGTATCTCACACAGGTCTGCCTACCGAGGCCCGCAGGGGCAGCCACACCGCACCATAATACTCACAGCAGGGGGTTAATGGTCCTGCTGAAGGGCCCACAGATGTGACTATTCTGCCGAGGCTGCCAGTGGCGACCTTCTGATCACAGGCACAGAGGCGTAGCCCCATCAGGACTGCTAAACACTGACAGTTAATGCCGCGATGGAAGCCGACCGCTGGAATGCCGACACACCCGCTAAAAAGCGATGGATAGAGTGAATAAACGGAAAAGATAGGAAGTGTCATATTCTATTCATCTACATTGGTATTTCAATACATAACAAATATATGTAGCCGGTTTAGTCTTCGAAATGCATCCACATTTTGTTAGATCACGTCGTCTGTTGTTTCAGACCATCCATCTATCTCCCAATGGCGCATCCAACACAGGATTGCCAGGAGGATCTGGAGTCTGTCTCGAGCTTTTCTGGTGAGGGTGTGCAACACCCATGAATTACTTGAAACATTTTGCAGTTAGCCAGACATGCGATGGAAATTACACTGTTGAATTCTTGCAGACATGACACTTTGAAATTACTAACCTGTGTATGAGGACAATAAGGCAGAAGGTTTTGGAGAAGAATATCGATCACGTGAAGCTTTTTGCCTTACTGGTTATGAATATTATACCGGGTTTACTTTACAGCCCATAAATAATGTAGACCCACACGCACTGATAGGCGGACAGCAGAACAATAATGTCCAGGTCCGCTGAACATAACACGGCCTACGGACGGTCTCTGCAGTGATCGTAATCTCAAATTGGCTCTGTTTACCCTCTGAGGGCTTTACGCGAGCTGGCAGGGGGTCGGCGCAATAAAACTTTTAAAGGGGAAGGCAAGTGTACCGTTCAAAATTTCTCTCGGGGAGACTGCAGAAATGCAGGCAGAACGTTCCGGGCTGCCTAACACAGGCAGATGAAAGGTTCTGGCAGTGAAAAGTTGGCCCCTACACCCTATGCTGGGCGGGATTACCATGCACTGTCAATCATCACCCGGTCACTCAGAGATCCGCAGCATCCAATTGGATTGTCACATGGTGCAGATATTTTTAAAGGAAAGGGAAGCATTTGCACAATAAAAATGCTGTGGGGTAATCTGACAGTGTCAGACTTGCTGGTGTAATGTAAAAGCATCTATTTTTTGGGTAAATTCACGCTCCTGCACACACACACACACACACACACACAGACTTTCCAATCCTTTTCAGAAGACAGGCAAGGTCAACAGAGACCTGCCACAAGAACCACGGTATGAGCAGCGGCATCATCGGCAGCTGCGTTACTGCGCATGCGCTGCGGCAACGCAAACAGCCCCCGCTAACCTATTTACTTCAAAGGGCCCTTTAAACACCTGCGGCTCTCAGCCTCGCACCAGGATATTATCGCTATTATTATTATTCGGCGCCCTGTTTGTTTACGGCGACCCGCCGGTGCCATGTGAGCTTTCTGACGCCGGTCGCCTCCTTGTGTTTGTTGTTGAAGTGCGTCTCCCTTGGTCGCGGCGTACAGACGTGCCCTGCTGCTTCCTGTCTGCGTCCCAGTTATAATTAGCAGGATACGCTCGCCCTGCCTTCATTTTTATGCATCGCCGTGTAGCTCAGCGAGTGGCACTCAGAAAAAATGCCAGACGCATCGGTGGAGATGCCAGTGGAGAGGGACGGGGCGCACGTTCTGGCACCTGGTTCAAACCTGGCAACTAGAAACCATCATGCAAGAAAATGTTAAAAGAAAAACAACAGAGGAAAAAACACCTTAAAGCAAAGAGTATGGTTTACCTTTTTATGTACAGCAGTTACCTCACCCAGGTACTACAGCAGCTATGGTTTTCGAGTGTGTCTAACTTCTAAAGCATCCTGAAGAAGAACCCCAATTAAAATGGTGCGTTAATGAGTTTGGGTGTGAGGGAGGTGGCGTGGAGGCCGGACGGCGGCCCGGTGACTCAGAGCGGCTCTGACACCGAGCCAGCAGGGACGCATCTGACGGTCGGCTGGGCCAGCTTGGCATCCCTGAGCCCCGCTGCCTGCTGCCAGGGCGCCCCATGGCACTGCACTGGGGCCGCAGTCCTCTGGGAAGGCAGGAGAACAGAGGGAGGGAGAGTCCAGGCCAGTTTGCTCCCCCCCCCCCCCCAGTGCCTCCATCCTGAGCCAGAGGGAGAAAATGAGCAGACTGAGAGAACAAACAAAATCGTAACCGCAGAGCGTGACATTTCACTGCTCAAAATGTGCCGTTCAACCAAAAAAAACCAAGAGGTCGGCTTTATACAGGTCCTCTACATAAATGCAAGAATTAATAATAATGCAAATATTAACAAAAGTAAGACTACGATTTTGGAATTTCAGAAGTGTCTTAAGGTTCATCATTTTGACACACGCACATGTACACAAATGGCGCTTAAACAGTTTAGCTTTTATCTTCTCCCAGCCAAAGACACGGGTGTGGCGTTTGATATTGCGGAACGTGGAGGGAAGACGGGGTGGGCGGGGCTTGGCACTGCCGGTCTTCCCGTGAGGATTTAGCCAAGGGCAGCTGTTTGTATGTAAAATGAATCTTAAGCGTTCCTGAGCCCGCGGCCCGGCGGCGTTTGCGTGGCGTCCACATGACCCGGATAACAGGTCGCGTGCTGGCAATGGAGCGTGACCGAGCCTGGAAACCAGTGAGGGAAGCACATCGCGAAGACGTCAGGCCTTTAAGGCAAGTTTGCGGCGAAACCTTTGGGATCTGGCAAGCAGCCACCGAACCAGCGCCCGCATCCATCTGCTGGCTCCCCTAAGCTGCCAGAGTGTCCTAGAAGCCGGGAGGAATTATGTATGCCGTGGATGAAGCGCAAAGCAGCCACCTCCGTCCAGGGTAGTTTCCTTCAGTATTTGCCCTGCCCCCCACACACACCTCAATGCTCCTGCTGCTTTTCTCTGCGATGAAAAGACCTTTAATTAGCTTCAGCTCTGAAAAGTTCGGCTCTCGCCCGCCTTTGTGAGCAGGCAGACGCAGGAGGCCAACAGGGGTCCTTGTGCTGTGCACACAGCCACGTCAAGCCGTTTGTCTTTGGGAGGCGTGACACTGATTCGTTTGGCCTAGTTGCATATAAAGTCATGTTTTCCCAACAGGTAACCACTACGGTGCCTGTTAAAATCCTGTAAATATGCAGTCCTGCTCTATGAACTTTTTATATTACAATATTTGATATTATAATGCTATTATGAAAATAATTATCCGTGTATTTCTGCATTAGCATTAGTTTTTCATGTCAACTAGTTAATAACAGCATTTTATAATAAAATTTAGCCAAATTTTATTGAATTGAAGAATGTCTTCCTTGTTCCAGGATGGGTTAAATAAAGGGACACTTTTGCAGTCTCACATCGTACTTTTATTGCCTTCTACTTAAAATGGTATCCCATTAAATATTAATTGCTGAGTGATTGTATGGCTCATCTTTTGTCATCCGTGAATGTCATCCAATCTTGGCGGGCTACACCTCTGTGGTGGCGAGCCTGAGGTAGACTCACAGAAGAAGGGCACCAGTCCCAGGCCGGGACAGCTGAAGATGTCAGAGGTGAGGGGGAAAAAACCAAGCCTGGGACAGCATGTTGGAGGCGGCCCAGTGCGGCGGGGTGGTTAACAAACAGAAGATGTTTGGTGACAGGCCGCAGATCCTCAGGGAGCACTTACCCGTATGCTCCTCTGCCACCACTAAGCCAACGGTGGCCGGGCTCCGCCAGGGGCTTTAGCGGAGGGAAGAGGAGGTGTGGAAGGGGGTCACGCCTCAGTGGACAGGCGTGCAGCCCAACGTCCATGTGTGAGAGGCACACTTTGCAGATCTGCTTTCGTACAGCCGAATGAAATGTAATGGTGGTTAAAGCAAGTTCAAATACAGAAGGTGCTAGCTGCCGTGCTAGCTAGGTTACCTAGCTACTGTACTAGCTGTGTTTGGAGCTACTGTACTAGCTGGGTGCATTAGCTATTGTGCTAATTGGGCACGCTAGCAGTTATACTAGCCGTGTGTGCGATAGCTGCTGTACTAACTGGATGCGATAGCTGCTGTGCTAGCTGGATGATCTGGCTACTGTACTAGCTGAGTTTTCTAGCTACAGTACTAGATGGGTGCCCTAGCCATTGTGCTAATTGGGTACGCTAGCTGTTGTACTAATTATGTGTGCAATGGCTGCTGTACTGGATGCGATAGCTGCTTTGTTAGCTGGGTGAACTAGCCGCTGTTGTACCATAGCATGTTAGTTCCTTAAGTAGCTGGGTGCAATACCTGAAATAACCTGCTGTTTGAATGTATAAAGCAAGCTCTGAACACCACCTACAGTGAAATGTCTGGTGATCTCATTTCCTGTCTTTCTGTCTTATTGCCAGTTAATTCAACAGAAAGGTACGTAAGAGGTTGGTGGATGGTGACAATATAAAAGGTGAATATTATTTGTTTTGTTTCAGCGATAATTATTTTTGAAGATGAGTGATTATGTTGAAAGAAGATCTGTATAACTTCCAGTGTAATATTATGACATGCGATGGTAGAGTATTACATCATTACTTTACTAGGAAATTGTTTTACACTTTATATTAATATTTATTTTTTCGATTCAGAAGAGTTTTTATGTTGATAGAAGAGAAATATTACGGGGAGTGCTAATTCAAGCACCGTCTTGAAGGTAAACCAATCAGAGATGGTTAAGTTATGCACGTCTTGATAGCTGTAGGCTACTCTGCAGTTTTAAAAAATCAGATTTAGTCAGTTGTGGAACTCAATCACCTCGCCGCAGTTATCTTTGTTGGCACATCGATCTTTATATTCAGATGTTATAAAGCTGTGATTCACTCGTGTGACGCAGAGACATCTGGGACTATGGATGGAGTCACTCTGCTCTGGCAGGGGGATGTTATTGTATACCTCCACAGCGAGCTCATTCATTCAAATAATAATTATCTAAAACAACTCTGTTTTCCTGTATGGCTTGTTTCACGATGTGTGTTACTGTTTCATAATTAATTGATTTTTAACTTAATGCTAGGGAACACTGGTAAGTGGCTGCAAAGCAGCTATTATCGCATGTTTTAAAAGACTTAACAGTTCAGTCTATTACGTCTCTTGCTCAATACAATATGCAGCAATTATGTGTCTTTTCTCATATATATGCTATTTTATGTTCTTCAGTATATGGATAATTTAAAAGATAATTTCGGGCTGAAAATAAAAGTTAGTAATATCTCTCAGCAACTTTTAAATTTTAATTAGTAACACCATCTGCCCTCAGTGTAAGTGTACAATGACAATATTTCTAGAACACTCTTAATTGCCACATCTTTACTTTGAAAAGTGTAATATAGTGAAAACGCATTCTCTGTAAAATGCGTTTCTGTTATATGCGTAATATATTATGATAATAAACACAGAGCATCACTTGCATGCCACATTTAAACACGCTGGGGTCCTCACGATATGGCTATTACATTTAGGATGGCTTTGCGTGCAAATCATATAAAAACTGTACAGCCTTATGTTGCTCTCAAGCCTGAAATCCAAGAAAACCTGCACTGATCTTTCCAGTTAGCTGATAAACTGTACAGCGTGAAAACTGTAAGTAATGTGAATTAATTAAACACTGATGTTAGTTTAGGGGATGGTCTGTTTGATATATTCTTTGAGATAATCTCTGCCAAATACATTAGGAACCTCAATTTTTCTAATTAGCTAAAATCAAATTAAATGCCATTAGTAATTCATTACCTGCCAAACGGGAAATCTGGAGGTGCTTAATACTCTTGGCCAAGGCTGTCAGAACTTGGTGATGTTCTTATAGCCAAATAATTTACAGTGGTAATAAGATGTAATTCCAGTCCCTTAATCCATGTTGATGTGCTTCGGCATGTAAAGATGGGTCTCTGTATATTAGAGAGCTCAATACAAATAAGGCAAGTTTTAGTGTTAAAAGCAAATCCCCAAAAACAATGTTACTTTATGTTGTTCATCACTAACATAGAGGCAATTCAAGGTGCTTTACGGAGAAAAAAAGAATATATTTATAGCCAAGGTATTAAATCCCCTCGACGAATGGCTACCTTATCGTGGTGGAGTTGAAGATGTACCTCTGTGATCATAGCAACTCTGTTTTTGGAAGCAAGTGCCCCTGGTAGGGTCTCCCCAGGCAAATTAGTCTTAGGTGAGCGGCCAGAAGGGGCGCAATTCAGAAGACCCACATGGATTGAAAAACATGACCTCGCCCAGATTGGGGAGGCGGGGCCTGCCCAGGTGTGAGGCCTGGGGTGGGGGTGTACTGAGCGCCTGATGGCAGGGTGTCTACCTTAGGGCCCGGCAGGAGACAGCCCAAAGGGTAATATGGGTCCACCCTCATGTGGGCCCACCACCTACAGAGGGGGCGCAGGGTTACAGTGCATTGTGGATCCGGGGGCAGTCAAATGCAAATGCAGGGCTCCTGGTGGACCGATATTCAGGTCTGTTATCAAACGATTGAAGAGGGGCAGGACTCTGTTTCACTCTGCAGTTGACCAGGGTGAGTCTACTCATAACCGCCCAGGTCATGCCAGTGAACAAGAGGGTCATTGCCCTCAAACTACAAGATGAGGGATGGGTTCTGCCTGTTGTCTGTTCCTTTGCACCAAACATTAAGCATATCCAGCCCTCTTGGAGACCTTGAGTGAGGTTCTGGAAGGTGTCCCCACTGCGCACTCCATTGTTCTACTGGAGGACATTAAAGTTCACATTGGAAGAAGGAATGGGAGGAATGGCCTGCCCAGTTTAAACCCAAGCAGTGATCTGTTATTGGGCTACTCTGCGAGCCACAGTTTGTCCATAACAAACACCATGCTCAACCTAGGGTGTACATAAGAGCACATGGTTCCAGAACACTCTAGGCCATAGATCGTTAATCGATTTTGTAGTCATATCATCAGATCTGTGACCATATGTCTTGGGCACTCAGATTAAGAAAGGAGCTTAGCTGTCAACTGATCACCATCTGGTGGTGAGTTGGATCAGATGGTGGGGGAGAATGCCAGACAGACCAGGTAGATCCAAACTTGGGTGTGAGGGTGTGCTGGGAGCATCTGGCAAGAGCCTCTGGGAGATGTTCAACTTGCACCTCTGGCAGAACATCTCTTTCTGAGGGATTTGGGAGACATTGAGCCCAAACAGGCCATGTTTCATGGTTCCATTGCTGATGCAGCTGTGCAAAGCTGTGGCCGTAAGGCTGTCGGTGCGTTTGTGGAGGCAACCCCAAAGTCCCAGTGGTAGACACCAGTAGTAAAGGGAGCTGTCAGGCTGAAGAAGGAGGCCTTCTGAGCTTGGTTAGCTTATGGGACTCCAGAGGCAGCTGGCAGGTGCCAGTGGGCCAATTGAAATGTAACTTTGGCAGTTGCAGATGTAAGAACTTGGGTGTAGGAGGAGTTGGGTGAGGCCATGGAAAATGATTTTTGGTCATTGACAAGATTCTGGCAAACCATCAGGTAACTCAGGAGGGGCAAGCAGGGCTTTACTCATGCTGTTTACAGCAGGGATGAAGTGCTGTTGACCTCAACTGGGGATTTAGCTGGCCGGCAAAAGGAATAACTTGAGAATCTCCTAAATTCCACTGACACACCTTCCTTGGTGGAAGTAGAGTTGGGGGCCTCTAAGGTGGACTCACTCATCACTGGGACTGAGGTCATTGAGGTAGCTAAGAAACTCTTTAGTGGCAGGACTCCAGGAGTGAGTGTCTGAAGGCTCTAGATGTTGTTGGGTTGTCTTGGCTGACACTCCCCTTCAGCATTACATGGATATCAGGGATAGTACCTTGGGATTGGTAGACTGGGGTGCTGGTCCTAGTCATTAAGAGAGGGGACCAGAGGATGTGTTCCAGCTTCAGGGGGATAACACTCCTCAGCCTCCATGGGAAGGTCTATGCCGGGGTTCTGGAGTAGAAGCTCCGTATGTCAGACGAACCTCAGATCCAGGAGGAGCAATGTTAATTTTGTCCTGGTGATGGAACACTAAACCACCTCTTCACTCTCACAGGAATCCTGGAGGGTTCGTGGGAGTTTGCCCAGCCAGTCTACATGTGTTTTGTGAATTTGAAAAAGGCATATGACCGTGTCCCTGAGGGGGTCCAGAGGGGGGTGCTTCAAGAGTATCAGGTACAGGGTCTGTTGTTACAGGCCATTATGTCCTATATAACCAGAGTGAGAATTTGCTCCACATTGCTAGTGGTGCAACAGCCGTCTCGTTGCTGGTAGGTGTTGGACTCCACCAGGGCTGCCCTTTGTCACTCTGTTTGTAACTTTAATGGACAGAATTTCTAGGTATGGTCATGGGGTGGAGAGGATCCGGTTGGGTGACCTCAGGATTCTGTCTTTATTTCTGCAAATGATGTGGTCCTGTTGGCATCACTGAGCTGTGACCTCCAACATGCACTGAAGCGGTCTGCAGCCAAGTGTGTAGTGAGCAGAATTAGGATCAGCATCTCCAAGTCTGAGACCATGGTTCTCAACCACTAAAAGGTGGATTTCCCCCTCTTGGTTGGAGATGAGTATCTAAGGATCTTCTTCACAAGTGAAGGAAGAAGGAGTCAAAAGATTGACAGGCAGATCGGTGCAGCATCAGCAGTTATGCAGGCATTGTCTCGGTCTGTCATAGTGAAGAGAGAGCTGATGCAGAGGGCAAAGCTTTCGATTTACCATTCGATCTACAATCTTTCCCTCACTAATGGTCACGAGATTTGAGTAGTGACCGAAAGAATGAGATTATTGGTAAGTGGCAGGAATGAGTTTGTTCCACAGAGTATCTGGGCTCAGCGTTAGAAATAGGTTGAAGAGCTCGGACATTCGAGAGGGGCTCAAAGTAGAACCACTGCTCCAGCACATTCAGAGGAGCCAGTTGAGGTGGTTTGGGTATCTATCTAGGATGCCTCCCTGCAGGGATGTTTTGGGCATGGCCAACTAAGGGGAGGCCTGGGGCAGACTCAAGACACACTGGAGAGATTATATCTCTTGACTGGTCTGCAAATGTCTTGGTAATCCCCTGGAGGAGCTGGAGGAGGTGGCTGGGGAGCTTAGACTGCTGCTCCCATGACTAGGACCTAGATGAGAAAATGGATGGATGGATGGATGGAAGTTATTAAATATAATTTTAAATAACCACAATAACAGATAAATAAACATATAAAATATAGTAAAAAAAAGTGCAAATTATGTACTTGAATTAATCAAAAGCATGGATGAATAAAATGTTTTGAATCTACATCTGTATGTATCCGTGTCAAGGTGGATTTCAGCTCTTCTGGAAGTTGGTGCCAGCTGTGGTAAGTATTATGGCTGAAAGCCATTTCTCCATGTTTTCTTCTAACTCTCTGTCAGTGTAGTGAGTCATGCGATTTAGATGGAAATGTTCTTCCGGAAAATGTAGCCCTCGCGGATCAGCAGGTCAGGCTGTGCTTCAGGTCGGGGTAAAAGACTGCAGAGATGTTTGTGAGGCCCACGGGTCACGGTCAGCTGCCCATAGATACGTCATATGTCTTAAAGATGATGCCCTTATGTCTCCGTTGTGACTGATGGCCTCTGTACCTTTTCCTCAGCTTCCCATGAACCCTTGAAGTGAGTGGGACGGGGTGAATGATGTCTACATGATGGGAAAAGCTGGCAGGTAATGGATTGACCTGCCATGTGCTGGAAAATGCTGATTTTATTATTCACAGATGCTAAATTGCCAATAAACAGGTGCTAAATAGCCAGTATTTGGCTGCAATAAATTTGATTTTAAAGTTATGTAACAGTTTTAATGCAAAATGGCATCCCGCACACTGGTTTGTACCCTGTGCTTCCTGACATAGGCCACAGATCCTATGGCACCAATTACTGTAGAAGATGCATGATATATGAGATTTCAACAGGATTCCCCACTCCTATATGGATAACCTTACCTAGTGTGGCGGGTGGGACTTTATAAACTTTGATTCCGGGGCTTTGCTGGGTGTCCGCTGGCATTTTCGTGCCTGTGGGGGGCGGGGGGACCTAGCCTTGCCCCCCCCTGCATGGCACTGGCACTGCCTCTGTCCTCGGCAGCATTGTGCTGCGAACGGCCGCAGGCTCCGGCAGATGCTCTTCCTCCAGTGCATCCGCGGCGAATTAATGCAGCTGTCAGGGGAGATTACGGCAGCACGCCGTTCGGCGTTCAGCGGAGCACGCTGGCCAGCAGAGATACGGCAGGGCCGCGGCGCCACCGCCTTCCGGAAGGTCTCTGCATCAAGCATTATCTCGGGATAACGCTCTCCGTGCTCTCATAGCTAATAACACACTCGAGGAAGGCGTTAAGGACATCAGTTCAGTTTCGGGAGAGATATTTCAGAGGGAAAAAAATACTGCCTTTAAAAAGTAGTCTGTTAATAATTCTGTAAGTTCCTTTTCTCCAGTAGAAATGAGCATAACTTTGAGACATGGTTACAAGCTCATTAGACGCAGATGTAAAAGAATCACCTGAAAAGATTTACTCAGGTCATGCAAGCTATAAAATATGTAGTGTCTATAAATATTAGTTAATGCATTACATTAACTGCACCTTCATAATGCATTCACATAATAACAAACATCATGACAAATATTATTACTCATATAATATTGTAATGTTTGTTATTGATGCATATTAAAGCTGTTAAAGTATGTTAGGGTATTAAGGTATACTTACATGCTGCTTATGAATGTTCTATGAAGGCGTTGTGAAGCTGTGCTGAATGTTCTACAGATGCATTATGAATGCATTATTTAGGTGCAGTTAATGTAAAGCATTACCGAATACTGTAAGCAACCAGAATGCAACAGTCTTGGCTTGATTAAAGAGGTAAGTCCTTAGGGCAAGTATTTATTGTCATATTTATGTTTACAAATGTCATCTACCCCTACCGGGGCGGGTCATGGCTAGAGTTGCTCCTGCTCCTGGGGCATTAAGCACCATCAAGGTTAGCTGGCTTCAGTGAATCCCGGGGACAGTGTTGTTCAAGGATGCTGGAAGAATGGGGGGGGGGGGAGTGACAGTGAGGCAGGGCACTCACAGGCCAATACACTAATGGGACAGGAAAAATTAGAATGGACTCCTATTAAAAAAATCACAACTGGTTCTGGTCTCAGACAAAGGCAGGACCAAACAGGATGAGGCTGGACTAAATAGGACCAATGGAACTGAGCAGCACCAGATGAGACCTGGCAGGACCAAATTTGACCAGCCGGGCAATATCAAGCAGGACTAGGCAAGACGAAGCATGACCAGGCAGAACCAGGCAGGACTAAAGAGGACCAGGTGGGACCAAGCAGGACTAGGCAGGACCAAACAGGATCAAGCAGGACCAGGTGGGACAAGCAGGACTAGGCAGGACCAAACAGGATCAAGCAGGACCAGGAGGGACCAAGCAGGACTAGGCAGGACCAAACAGGATCAAGCAGGACCAGGAGGGACCAAGCAGGACTAGGCAGGACCAAACAGGATCAAGCAGGACCAGGTGGGACCAAGCAGGACTAGGCAGGACCAAACAGGATCAAGCAGGGCCAGGAGGGACCAAGCCAGCTACTTGAGCCAGCGCTAAGGTGACTTCCCTGTCGGCTCGTGGTGCTGATGACTAATTACGGGCCTTATTAAGTTGGAGTCACTGACGTAGATGAAGACATTGCTCAGACTGCATACAGATCAATGGGGCAATTAATCAGATGCCGATCGATACAATTTTACTGCCGGATCACAAAGCCTTCAGACGACGGAGGGAATAACATTAGAAGAACACTGACACAGAGGATGTGATGATGAGGTTTTTCTTTTCATTCTGTCCCTATTTTTTTGTCAACAAGTTCTCCTGCATCATCCTACAGAGGCCCCTGCCTGCACAGCACTGCTGGGCTTAGAAAGCTGTTCTTCTTTGCATCGCCACACTCAGCATCACACTGATGGAGATAGTGGGTTATTTACATTTGCTTTTACCGAATTCATGTTAATTCAACACTGCATGTACGACTGGGGTTTTTAACTGGAGCTGTTTGTCTGAACTATTTCATGTTTGACTTCTGGATAATTTTTTTTTTCACACGATGTAAACTTCATGGGAGGTTTATATTTTGATGCCTCATTAATGCAAATAGTTTTATAAAGCCATGTATTATAAAAATTAATCTGTGTTGCCTTTTGTATTGTTTGACAGCGTGTACAGCATCGTCATCAAAGTGTACATGGTCATTTTTTTTAATCCCACTACTGAGCAATTCTTACAAAGAAAAAAAAGTTACATTGAAACATTTAAAATGCTAAATCCATTTAGTGGATTTACATCCAATATCTGAATTAGATACTCTGTAGCCTTTGTCACGAGGCAGTAAAAGCTGATGATTTTCATTCCTTTGTAAGGATTCTCTCGGTTACAGTGTATTTGTCATGTTCAATTATTTTACTGCAGCAGTATACAATCCAGGATGTTTGTCTATAATTATGTCTCCCATATATGGTCTTACAGATGCATTTAATATTTTCTTGTAATCAGTTACAAAGGAGCTTCACAGATCTTCAAATGTACTTGTAAGTAGCTGACAGCCTGTCTCAGCTCGTGATTTTGTGACTTAGCTGATGTTTTCTGAATCACCTGTTCGCACATTTGCATCTTCTACCAGAGAGCTGCGGGTTGCTCAAGGACGCCACCACAAGACCATCTGCTGGTACTTCAGGTCACCAGCATGCGTCCTTGTCCCTGTGCGGCACACAGCTGTATGTGATGCGTTCATCTCTCGCAGGAGAGGGGTGTGTATTTATAATGCTGGCGCGAGTATAATGCCTGTGTAACATCAGCGTTACAGATCTCTCTGCTGGTGGAGAGTGTGCTTTGTTAGCGAGCTTTGTGTCCGTATCGGGTTTCACTGTCGTCCACACTTTCGGGTGGTGTTTTATGCGGTGAAAAGTTCATGCGCAACATTCCAACTGATAAAAGTTCTTAATTTCAGCTTGAAGATACAGGCGTCCAAAATCTAGATGAAAGGAAATGTGAGAATCAGGGAAGTGAGGATTATATTTTTCCTCAATTTCCTGTTCCTTCATCCTCCCTCATCCCCTCCGGTGACACAGCTGGAGTGATGCTGGTGACATTGTCAGTGATGTCAGTGATCATCAGGCCATCTGCGTGTCACTGCCGTGAGGCTGGGCTGTGGCATCTGCCAGGACGCCTCACCCACCACATGCAGCATCTCCAGAACATTCTGGATGCTTCTGTGCTGTCATTCAGGTCTGCTGCATGTGTAAGTGTCCCCGTTCCCTGTTCCTGGGGGAGAGGGGGGGGGCGGGGACTCTCACGCCGTCTCGCCATTTGTCCCCAAGCTCTTGTGGCCTGTGTGTCATAGGGCTGCCTCGGAAGCACCGGATGCAGTGAGGAGTCTGGGAGAAAGCGACGAGGAGACTGTGAAAGTCACCAAACAGGTGCTCGTCAAGACCGATTATGTAAATGTCTCTGTGGGGGGGGGGGGGGGGCAAGGGTAGGAGGGTGACTCCAGCTGTAACTTTTGACCCGCAGCCAAGACCCGGACGTGGCAACAACTGAGACGAGACGCCCTGCTATACATCAAGATCTACAGCCCGAGAATCAACACCAACGATCTGCGGCTCGAAAAGCAGTCAGGAGTACCAGGACGCTTTTCATGCAAATTACACACAAATTCAGATGTGCGGCTTATATCAGCATCTGTCTGTCTCACATGAAATTTTATTGTTGATAAATGTGTTTGGCTCATTTTAAGAAAAAAAAAACAAAGGGTAGTCATTTACAATTCTCAGAGATGATATCTTCTATTTAAGAGTTACATAAGAGGTCTCAGAAGAACACACTTATTACTGCACGTATCGAGGCCCAAATGTGACAGAATCCTTCCCATGACATAATCTGTAACCATCCTGTGAACTGTTAAACTCCCCATCCTCAGGCTGGAGAGAAATCCGAGGCGCTCTGCTTTCTTGGATCGTCCCGGGCATCAATACATCAAAACGGCGCAGGCTGGCAGCTTCCAGACAGGCAGAGGGCTGTGAAAGCTGTCCGTCCTGAGGACGGCAGGGAAACAACAAAACCCAGCGATAAAAGGGGCCGTGCAACGTGAGCTCGTGAGCTCTCAGTGCTTCTGAGGAAATGCAGCTGTGAGTTTCTCTCGACGCTCTGCCTCCCTGCCTCTCCCACTCATCTCTAACGCCACTGCGTGAATAGGCCTCCTCTAACCTCGGCGATAAAGCGCGTCTTTGATAGTCCGTCTTCTTACAAGACCTCTGGCCCTCTAATGATAGACGCCCCCCCCCCCCCTCGCTGTTAATAAACTACAGGCATCATCTCCATCAAACAGAAATTATTCTACTCAGCATCCGCCTTTGAACTTTGAACATGCGATTTCTTGTCGGGAGGAATGTGAGTACAGGTTTAACTGACGCGACAGCGCATGCCTGGACCCCGCTTCCGAAACACACATATTTCACAGGTATTGAAGACAGGCGGACGATCCCCCCACGTAAAGCCCACCCACCCGACGGAGTGTCGGGAACCATGGCACTCCTTCTGGGGAAAGTGCCCGACATGCACACGGTGTTACTTGGGAGCCCCAGAACCTCCCCAGACCAGCTACGTAATGCTAAGTAAACAAGACCGGCTCGATTAATTACATGATTGCTGTTTTTGAACGCCATCTTGCAGCATATTGGCTGATCAGAGAGCCCCGAGGGGATTTCAGCAAGAGGGCGCTCCATCTATCCGGGTTCCATAAAATCCCTCTGGGTTTGCTTTTCTGCAGGCTAATTAATAAGACTCCTTCTAAACACTCCATGTCCCCAGGAGAGACATCAAGGAGTAACACATGTCACGATAACCCCGCCGGTAAATGGGGGACAGAACCAGGCCAACTCACAGCCATGACCCAGGAGATGTGACATTAGTTCAATGCCGTTTGGCTTGTGATCCATGGAGCCAAGATCCCGCCTGAGGAAAGCAGACCCATGCAGTTCATAAGAAAACGAAACACTGAGCACCATCAGGGCCCCTACCACGGCGCTCCCAGACTCACGTGGCGGCCAAGACCCAGCACTCCCAGCCTAAATTATCGGTTCGGTTCTCATTATGGGTTCCGTTGTACGTTGTGTTTTTATCAGAAGCTCAGAACCACGATAAAATGTCTTTCTCTGTGGACCAGTTCTCAAATACAGCTCCATGAATTAAAGGTACAGTAAGAGCTGACCACGCTTTAATTTTTCGTAACGAGCAACACCCCAGTTTAATGTTTTTTAAAGGTTCCTGAAGCATTTCGGTGGTATGTGAAAATGCCACCGCAGCGTTCCCCTTCACTGGCATGGCATAATTAAAGAATGTCCTAATTAGCGAGGCGGCTTCGCGTTGCTCTTGCTGGAGCTGGTCTTTTCACTCCGCTGCCTTTATGGTTGGCCAGCGGCCGTCGGTGCGCAGCCGGGAGCCTAAGCAGCGATTCTCTCTGACCTGGTTGAAGCTTCTTCACAGCTGAAGGCTTTTACTATCTGAGCAACACGTCTCATTTGGTCCCTGACAAAGACGACGCATCGCGGGCCTCTGGAGCTCTAGAACCCCACAGCTTCCAGTAGAGGCTATAACATTAATTAGTGTAAATGACTGCCTTGGTTATAACCAATATAATAACATATTTCCTGTGTGCAGGGAGCATAGCACAACAGGGACATGTGTTCTTAAGGGCAGGTTACTCCTGTACCCTTGAGGAAGGTACTTAAACTAAAAAAAAAACTACTGTATTCATGGAAAGAATAGTCACTACGGACGAAACTAAAAGCTAAGCAATTCAATGAGTTAATAAAATCTAAAGCAGGTTTTGCCACCTCCCAAGTGTCAGAATGCTAATATCCGAAACAATTCATAGAAACGGAAGATGCTTAACTGCTATGTCCTCTCTGCTATATGTACTGCTTTTATAAACAGATGCTATAGAGTGCTGTATTCCCTCCGTCCACTGCTGTTGGCCTCTCACGTAATCAGCCGGTACCTTTATCCATATTTAATATCGTCAGCTTGTGCTTTTGCCGTCCGGTGCCGTGGTAACCATACGTGCTGCCTCTCATCTGCAGAGCTGTTCCTTTGTTGAGCAGAGGCGGGCCGTGGTCATGGCCAGCATGGGCGATGTGCCTGATTTCACATGCTAACTCCCTCCCCCCCCCCCCAACCCCCAAAGTCTGCAGGCTTTATCTAACTGGGTCCTGTCTCCCAGCTCCGTAGAGGATCTGCCTCTGTTTCGGCTGCCTCCGTTACAGAGGCTGCTGCTTAAATCTCTCTCGAGAAGCTCAAAGGCCACCTGGTCCCTTCTAGGCAAAAGGTATCTAAAACATTAGCCAGTGTTTCTCCTGTTACCTGCAGGATATATGCAGGCATCGTGCTTACGTTTGGCTTCCCTCGCTGCCTGTTGGCGTTTCCTTTCACGTCTTCAACAGAACAACCGGAGAAGTTGAGATGTGTATTTCGTG
>JAABNX020000151.1:5443230-5454450 GCA_015163995.2 Mormyrus lacerda
TGCAGTGATGTGTAACCTGTGCAGTGATGTGTAACCTGTACTATCCCAGCTGATGAAACACGGTCCTTTGTAAGAACACTAATACATTTATTTTTCTATCCCATTATCCAGTGTAGCGGTGGTCGCTAACGTGCTGCTGCTAGAGGCTCACAGGGAGTCAGACTCTCATAACGCCTTTTAGAAAAGAGATTAATGATTTTTTTGTTTATTATTTTGCCTATACACAAGTACATTGGGGTGCTAATCTCATGGGCTGTCATGATGCAGCCAAAGCTGTCCCTCCCCTGGGTGATATAATTATTTGCTGAAGTTGCTCTCTCAGTAAATAAGGTTGAAGTCCCATGCAGCAGAGGGTCACCTGGAGGTCCTGCCCGAAATCCGCCCACTTTAATGAGAGCTAAAGTGTCCCGCCTGATGCTGTGAGCTGCCATTAAACAATGTCAGGCTGCGCTCTGGTGTAATTGCGGTCGTCTGCTCTGATTGGCTGGCTCGAATGGGACGGTTACACTGCAGCAGTGCGGCAGGGACTCCCCAGTGCCCCTGAGATCTTTGTGTGTCTGAGGCTGGCTTTAGTGCTTTAATGATAACGTGACGGTCAGAATAAGACGAACACTCCGCCAAGGCAGCCGCCTGATGTTCGCTTCGGGCTCCTCTCTTTCAGGTCCTGAGCAACGCTCGCCTTTTCCTGGAAAATGTGCTCAAGTAAGTGTTTCACATCGCCACTGATGCGTTTCCGGTCCTCACTTTAGGGCTCTGCGACTTCACCGACCTGGACCCCCTCCAAACAGGAACTCTCTCTGCCTGAAGTGTCGCATCGTAGAAAACCAATCGGCAGAAATAATTTCATACAAATACATTCATTTCTTGGTGTCACGTCAAACTCGTGTAAACTGTTGTTGAAGTAGTAACTGCAGACCTGAATATGAGGAAGAGAACGATACCTTGTATAACTATGTAGCCAAGATGTTGCAAATTGCCAGTTGTTTCTCCATCTATTATATCTGAGGCAACAAATTATTCGTGGTTAAGGTAACATTTATCAAGACTAAAAACTTTATTTTTTAAGTGTATATGACATGTATATAACAGTCAGTTCTGTCTCTGATCGGCCTCTCCCGTCAGGTATGGCATCCTGGTGGACCCCATCCAGGTGATCTCCCTGTTCCTGAAGGACCCCTATAGCTGGCCGGCCCCCTGCCTTGTCATAGGTATGCGCGTGGGGCCTTAATAGCTGCACTGTGAGTTCACTTTCGATGAGAGGTGCTGCATCAAACTACTACGGGAGCTTGCAGAACGCATAGAGCCAAAGTCAGGTGTGAATTCGCATTGCAGATTTTAATTCACCTAATGGCCCTTATGATGTGCGGCAGTACTGGATAAAAAATGAGAGCTTGCAGTAGTGACCGTTTGAAGGAGCTGGTGCAAAGCAGCAGGAGGACAGGTCTCTCCGATGAGCAGAGACCCGCATTCCGCATTACCTGCCTCTTAGCGGGGGAGGCCTGACTTAAATGTTGCTTTCCCTGACACCGTGAAGGATATGGCCTGCAAGATTACGTAACCGTCTGTCTAATTATCACATAGCCGACTGTCTGAATTGTGAGCGAAGGAGCCATAAGCAGCCAGTAAACGTGACCTCAGCATTTCTGGGCAGATCTGCCCCGGGTCCCTTTCCGTTTGCATTTCGTTTGCTGTCGTCTTTAGCTAGTGTTGTGCGGCCTTAAATATCTTCTCATGAGTTTTGCTGTTTCTTTGTGCAGACCGGTGTTGGTGACATCAAGGTAATGGCTGCTAATTAGCATGGAGTGCTGGTGTATGCAGCTCCTCAAACCCCCCCTCACACCTTTCAACTTACTTTTTTTCCTTATTAATTATCATCTTAACAGCTGCGTCTTCATTCATCATGCCGGTGGACATTTCCATGTCACTGCTGTATTTATTTTATTCATTGGATTATATTACTTACTTAAACGCCCCATGACCGAAATGCAGGAGCAATGCAGATGGTGTCGCCCAGATGTCCTGCTTGCATGCACGCCCCCTACTGGTGGGGGGAGGGTGGATGCTACCAGAATGCTGTGGTCTCACTGCTCACATTCCTGGGGACTGCAGTGTCTCTAGCTGCAGGAGTGCTGAGTCTTCTTTCTTCTGCTTGCTGTTGATTTGCGTTTCAACTGCTTGACCGTCAGATCATCCCTAACCGTCTTCTTTGTGTGTCCTTCCTATCTGTTCTCCTCTTAATGATGTTGCAGTTACTGAGGCCAAAAAAGGAAAAATCTCCAACCGTAATTCGCGTAAAATCAAGGCGCTTGGACATATTTTGCAACTTGGTGAGGACTGGAATCCTTAGGCACAAGCGCATCCCATAATCATCTCCGGGCCACCCATAGCTAAGCGACCCTATTA
Organism: Mormyrus lacerda; assembly: GCA_015163995.2. Lineage (NCBI taxonomy): Eukaryota > Metazoa > Chordata > Actinopteri > Osteoglossiformes > Mormyridae > Mormyrus > Mormyrus lacerda. The sequence goes on from JAABNX020000151.1 coordinate 5,445,634, forward strand.
ACTGCAGTACTAATAAAGCGAAATGTTGGGACACACTGGCGACTCCACATTCAGCCATCAAGCTTGGATGACGATGCTGCATGCAGCTTAACTATACAGTGAAGTATTTGCAGTTTTACAGTTCACAGCTTATCACTGGACAGCAGGGCCGCACCCTATAGGCGTCTCAGGTGATCACCACGGGGACCATTTGATTTGGGGACACAAAAGTGAAAATATATTTTACTACTTGTGAAGCAGACGTCAGCTAGCCAGTTAGCAGCCCTGTGCTGCTTAAGTGTGTTTAATGTAATTGAATTGATAAAAAAATATTTTCTGGGGGGTGGGAGCACTAATCGCACCAGAACACTCATTGCCGGCCCTACTGTCCGGCATGTAGTAGCGTGATGCATCCCATTAAATGTGCAAGTGATTTTATTACACATCCTTTTTGCACATCTCCTCTTTTTCAGTCTCGAACGTGCCCATAATGGTCGCTTTCTTCACTGAGAGGCGGCTCGCGGTGGTGAGTTTTAATCCGCCGGGTTTCCTTCCTGTGATAAAGCGAAATGCCGCTGCTCTGGCTCGGGCTGCCTGCCCGCATGGCTGCACCGTGTCACTCGGCCCGTCTTGTCTTTTCAGGGGACACTGAGCGAGAAAGCCGGAACGCTGGTTCACGCCGCAAACCTGGTCGCCGTCCTCTTTTTTCCCATGGTCACGGTGCTGATTCTGAGCTCCATAACCCCAGGTGAGGGCGGGGGCCGGCACTTTGCTCGCCCTCCGTATCTCACGTGGTCGGTCGCTCTTTAAGGGAGGGCAGGGGGTCAGTGCCGCTGCGGGGGGGCGTTCCGGGTGCCGGGCCGCTTGGCACGCCCGCGTGAGCATGTGGGTCGCACTGCTCTTGACTGCTCAGCCCCGGGGTGGAGGGAGGGCAGCGGGTGGTGCTGAGCCTCTATCCTCCTTCGTAGCGTTTTTGCCTCGTATGTCATCACAACAGGAAGTGACAAAGATGGACCATCTGTCAGTCGCGCCCCACGCGGGGCCGCTGTTCATACATCAAGGTCAGGGAGGGGCGTGGCAGGGGCTCACGTGTCTCCACACTGACGCCACTCGTCTGAGACCCATTCCCATGTGCCAGATGGGCCCTATTGACAAAGTAGCAGCAGTCAGTCGGGGGGTGTGACCCCCCCCCCATTCAGCCTGTATAATTTCATTATGAGCCCCCCCACCACAGTCTGCTCCGTTCCCCCTCCGTCCCATTCGCTCCTGAATCACTGTCTTCTCATCCCCAGTGGGTGGAGTCTTCACTCTGGCAGTGAACTCCATCCTCTTCCTGAAGCTCTACTCTTACAAGGACGTGAACAAGTGGTCCAGGGAGACGAGGGCTGCCAAAGCACGCACGCTGTCCAGGTCCATTTCCTGTAGGTGCCTGCGGCGGCTCCCCTGTGTTTGGTCATGAGGCCGAAGCCTCGGCTGCCTCCGTGCCGGTTCGGTCTGTCGCCCCCCCCTCGGAGACGCTCAGCCCGCGCTGGCAACTAATAAAGCACCAACACGCAGGATTTCTCATTCTCACTTAACATCGTTGCCCCGAGCTGTTTACAATGCAGTGCCAGGACCTTCTGACTTTAATTAATAGCTAATATGTTTATTGCTAGTAGCCACTTAAGAATGGATCACTTTTAACCTCTGAAATATTTTGGCAAACACTTCCTAAATATTCAAACTTATTTTCCCCATAATCGTACATAAAGTGTATACCATGACTTAAAATGATAGTTCTGCTGGAGCGCCATCTACTGGCAGGTATCGGATCAATGAAATATTAGTGTGGATGAGTAAGGGCTTATAAGCAGGACCTGCCCTCTTCACATCGGCCTACCTTCCACAGGCCCGTTGGTTCAGAAGTCAAACGGAGCAGCGGTACATTCCCGGGTGTTCTACCCTGGGAACCTGACTTACAGAGGTGAGTGAATACGTACCATCGCGCCCCTGTACTGCGCCCCCCCCCCCCCCGGATCTGCATACACATCCCCATACCGTCCTCCCTTCCAGACATGTACTACTTCATCTTTGCCCCAACACTCTGCTACGAGCTGAACTTCCCACGGTCGTCGCGGATACGCATTCGGTTCCTTCTCAGGCGGCTGTTTGAGATGGTGAGATATTCGCATGGATGAATTACGCCCTGTCGCCACAGCGACGTGCCCTCAGGCGGTCGCCGCGTCCGATGCACTCCTTGGATGTGTCAGTTTTTTCTAAGAAAATGTGTTTTCAATCTCATTCATTTCAGCTGTTCCTCATGCAACTGTTGGTCGGATTAATACAGCAGGTATGTTGTATTCTATATCAGGATTTCTCAAAGGTTTTGATTAAAGGCCTGCATCAGATTTTTGTTCAAAATCATTTTCAATGACAACTGCATTTCATGAAATTTAATGAATTAACTATAACTTTCAATATGGAATCAGTATTACAACAATCATTCCGACTCTCCGTCATTGGGAGGGGGAGATTGATGTTTGTGTTTGCGAAGCTTGATACTTCCACATTGTATTAATCCCTTTTATGTTAACCATTTTGATTCATAAGGTGCACTATCGGCTAGGATTAACTCGTGGTTTGGTTCTCATCTGGTCCGTTATCCAGACATAGAGAACTCTTGTTCTGTATAGTTCACTTTTTCCTAGTATCTTAAATTTAGTCTTGACTCACTGACTTTGTTTTCCCAGTGGATGGTTCCGTCCATCCAGAACTCCATGAAGCCCTTCCAGGTAGGGCAGCCCCTGCCTCTTCTGCAGCATGTCGCTCATCCCTTTACCTGTGAATCGATTAATGCTGCCTGATCCTACAGAATATGGATTTCTCCAGGATGGTTGAGCGCCTCCTCAAACTCGCTGTAAGTTGCCAAAAGGAAAAAGCCTGAATAATGAGCCAATGAAGAATCAATTTTTGCAATAAGTCATTTGTTTCTCACCTTTGGCCCCTAAAGGTGCCCAATCACTTCATCTGGTTGGTCTTCTTCTATTGGTTCTTTCACTCCTCGCTGAACTTCATTGCCGAGCTCATGCGGTTCGGAGACCGGGAATTCTACAGGGACTGGTGGTAAGAATTCCAGTTGGGAATCATGAACTGGGAATACAGCCTTCTTTCTGGAAATCTTGATTTCACTGCTTAACATGGGAGGAATTTTCTAAACACCTATTCTGTGCTGCACACTGAGATTCTGAAGGGCGGCTTCTTTGAAAAGCGGTGCTAGCAGACGGCTTCTTCTCTTTTGCAGGAACTCAGAGACGGTCTCGTACTTCTGGCAGAACTGGAACATCCCTGTTCATAAATGGTGCCTGCGGTGAGTGAGTGTTTCCGGTGCGTGCCATCAGTCTGGGTCTCAGCCACAGGGTCTGTCCGAGCACTGGATCATGGCAGCGTTCGCGATGTCAGCCGTCAGTCCATGCCTCAGCCCCAGAGTCTCTCCAAGCACTGGATCGTGACAGCGTTCTCGAATAAAGCTGTCAATCCAGCTCCCTGCCCCCGAGTCTCTCAGAGTGCAGAGTCACGGCATCATTCCCAGTGCGAACTGTCAGTCTGGGGCTCAGCCCCCAGGTCTCTCCAAGCACTGGATCACGGCAGCATTCCCAATGCGAGCCGTCAATATGGGGCTCAGCCTCGAGCGCTCGATTGTGGAAACAGCCCGCACTGGAAAATGGTCTTGTGGTGCCTGTTGTCTGCAGGAAGCATCATTGACCTATTTTAACATGTTTTGGTAAAATGTCCCTGTGTGTCCCCCCAAAAGCCACTTCTACAAACCCATGCTGAAGAAAGGTGTCAGTAAATGGATGGCCCAGACAGCCATCTTCTTAGTATCTGCCTTCTTCCATGAGGTGAGGTGATATTTTTTTTTTCCTCTCTCAATGATGCAATTTGATCTGCTTAAAAATATGGTATTTGTTCTGAGTTTAATTTGATCCATGACGCTAGGTGAATATAATAAATATAATTATGCCATAGTATCAGTGTTTTACCCTATTAAGTACCGCTCGGAGTGTAACCTTTCAGAGTTAGTCACTGCTTGGTCTGTAGAACGAGAAACGCCAAGCGGTGATTGGCATTCGATGACGTCGCTCGTCAAATTGCTGACTGTTTATTCATACCTTGGTACAATAGGCTGATGTTTAATGCTTGATGACCTCCTGTTGTGGGTGTGCTCTCTTTCAGTACCTGGTTAGTGTTCCTCTGAAGATGTTCAGACTGTGGGCATTCATGGGCATGATGGCTCAGGTCAGGATAAGTGGCAAGCGCTAGTCCGCTTTTCTTGTTTTCTCCGGAGCCAGTACTGACTAGACCGTCCTTCCAGCTTCCTCTGGCCTGGATCGTGAGCCGTGTTTTCAGAGGTAACTATGGCAATGCAGCTGTGTGGATCTCGCTCATCATCGGCCAGCCCGTCGCCGTCCTCATGTACGTCCATGACTACTACGTCCTCCACTACAGCAAAGACTAATGGAAAGGTCCAGAACACGGATGCGGATGAAGCATGACTCGCTCATTACAGGAGTAACGTATGGGAGGAGCGGTGGGCTGCTAGAGGGGGGAGATTATCTGTGTGATTATGTCGTGAAGCATAAATGTAGTAATAATAATAATAATAATAATGAAATACTGTGCAAAGAGTTTTTGCTGCAGAAATCAAGGACTCGGGGCTCGGTAACGGCGCTTGTTAGCTTTGTCTCTCCGTTGAGGTTTTGCGCCCCCTAGCTGTAACGGCCGGGCTCCGCGTTCATACTGCGCCTTCTAACTGAAACCGTTCGATCAAATGCCCCCCAACTCCCCAGAGTTTACCGAACTGCCATCTGCCGAGTAGCTGCCGTCGGCTGGTGCTTCCGGAAGATCCTTAGCTTGCTTTTCCCCTTCTAAGGTCGGAAAGCATGTTATAATGAGCAGTACAACACTTTTTCTTTTCATTTTGCATTTTTTTTCCTCCAAAAAACTTTGAAAAGAATGAATCTATATATATACACACACAAAAAAAAAAACAGCCATTTTATTGAGTCTGTACGAACAACATCCTGAATAATAATTCTGAATTTCATTACTCCCTGCTGGTGTCATTTGTAGAACTGTTCTGCACTATTAAGGAGTACTGGGGGGGAGGAGTTAACCCACAGCAGGCAGGGTTACTTTTCAGAGTGAATCCCTGCCAAGTTTGCAACAAATAGGTGCAAGTTAAATCAGGTGTTGGTTGAGGTCATCAAATTCAGTCATTCATTGCTGTGTATGACTGTTTAATCATTAAATTACAATAGGCGCTCGTTTTATACTTGATAGGTGTGTCAAACTGCAGGTCTCCAGTGTTTCACACGAACATTCATACATAGTTACAAATAGTTACAATTTGCGTTGTTAAATGACTTACATTTTTGGTGTCTGAGTTGTCTGTTAGGCTACTAAAGCCATTAACCTTTTATTTTTAATACTGTCGCTTTATTTTAAATGTCCGTATTGTGTTACAGAGCTGTGTTCTGTGTCAACAGGAGTACTCCTCTGCATAACTTCAAAATTTTCTCCACAAAACCAGAGATTTTGTAGTAATATCAAAATTTTCTTTCTGTACTTTGATAGTTCTGTTGATTTATTTACACGTGGTGTACTTTGGATTTTCATTTCAGAGTATTCAGATTAAAGCATACTGAAAAGACATGACAAATAATATAGCTTCACTATCCTTAGTGTACTGTGAATTTCTTATTTTGTAAATTTAGATTTATTTGTCACTGATCAGAACTCCAATTAAGGGTGCAACTGTACACTAAATAAAACATCTGTCTTTTGAATTATCTATTATCAATCAGCAGAATAAACCACAAAACAAAATCCTCAATATAAAATAATGGAATGGAGTTTTGAAATCAGTGTCAATTGTCTACCTCAGTCTTTAGAAGTAGGCCTTCAGGAACGAGGAAGAGGAAAGCCATCCGTAAAACCGCTGTGGCTTAGGAGAGGACAGTCGTGGGGTCAGAGTAGTAGCTGTCTGGACACTGGGGTCTCCTCAGCCCCGGTAAGGTCACCTAGAGGAGGGTGTATGATGCTGAAATACTCTAACCAAATTCTGTGACCCTAGAGGCGCTGCTGCAGGTGTTCGCCAGGTTCACGTGCTCTACGCATTTTCCGGAATGCCAACTGCGTGTTCTTGCAAAGTATACAGGACGATATGAGAGCGGGTATTTCTGAGCTCCGAAATACGTCGGAAGTGCTGGTGTCTAAGAAAGTATTTTGTCTCCACTTTCAAAGACATAACTGGAAAAACACGATAGGTCTGCTTCAGTTTTATCATCTTTAGGCTACTTAACTGCTGTCTCACATCCTGGTAGAGAACTCTTAGCAAATCGTCCGATGCAGCCACTTTTGTGATTCTTCACATTCTGTATTGCAGTGCACTGCATCTACTGTCATGATTAAAAATAGCGCCGCCACTCGTCTCGTACTGGAACATAAGATGCTCCTTACCGTATTACACACTGGATCCCACATTCAAAGGAACGCAAGTGTCAGTGGGGAAAGCGGGGTTGGTTCTCTCACTGGTAGTTTGTCACAGTCATCATATCTCGGCCACAAAAGGGCGCTGATCAAAACCCTTTTCGACAGAAATGTATATAATTAGTGTCAGAGGTCATCTACATTGACAGTGGAGGTGAGAGCAGCATAACCTTGGGGTGAGACCACTTTATCTGTTTTTCATATGCAAAAGTAAATTTTGGGGCAACTCGTGTTTTCCTTCTAACTCATTACCCTATGGGTTGACAATAAAATAATTAACATTTTAAAGTATAAAGAGAGAGCTACAATTTTCTTAGCTAAGTTTTTTTCTTAAGTTTTTTCTTAGCTAGGCTAACGCATATGGGGGGGGTTGTCCAACTGTTGGTATATGGGTCAATTACGTATAAGGATTTTCAGTGGACCAATTTTAAAATATAAAACACAATTGTAAATACAAAAGACTATTTATTGCAGTTGTTCGACGTCTAAAAACGTTGTTTCTTTAGATTTTATAGTGGTAGTAGTTTTCATAGCCTGTGGCGTTTTGCATTTATGCATTTTACATTTACATTTTTGAATCTAAAGAGTCTAGAAAGGAACCAATGAAACTTATTTGATGTTTTTATACACATGAGATGTGTTTGGTTTGATATTTCATTGAAGAGAATTTTTTTGAAACTTTTTTTCAAAATGTCTCCATTTTTCATTTTTTCCCATTAGAATAACACAAGGAGAATGATCCCCATAGAGTGTGACAACCTACCCTGCTATGGGGTTGGTTGCCACATCTTCACAAGGTGCTTTTGACAGCCCATATCTTTTGAAGAGAATGGATTCTACCAGAATAAGGACTATCCATTTGTACCTGACACATTAAGCATTAATTGTGTACAGGAAGGGAATTCGTACCATACACTCTTTTGGAAGAAATTAAATTTAAGTAAAAAGTACGACAACCATCCCGGTCTCACTAAGTGTAAGAATGCTGGCCATAGTAAGATGACAGCTGTCTGAAGTGAGTAAACACGATGAACATGTCTTTTTAAAGACCCACTCAGCACGTTGTTGCCTGAAGATGAACGATATATTGTTGTTGCTTATTCAGTAGCCCACACTTGGGTCACAAATTCTGATGAGATCGGTGTTAGTCACCCCTTTGTCAGAGATAAACTTAACACCCAAGATAAGAAATTTTTCCAGGATTACAATTTTTATTTATGTGGCAGTAATTCAGTGTACGAGAAATCCCCTTAGTCCGTTCCTACGTAAAGATTTTCCTGCCATGTAACCTATAATATTTAAAGTTTGGCTTAAATACAATGGCACGCAATACTTTATGACGCTCGTGTAAATATTCCCCAACTTCTGCAGTTCGTCGGCTCGAAGTACAGTACAATATGTAATTACTTCTGCTATTATATTATGTGCCGTATTATTTTTCCGACTTTCAAATACCTATACCTGAGGATTGTCTGTGCAATGCATTATGTTGGCTGCCCATACAGTAATCTATCCGTGTACGCGAATACGCGAAGTGTATCACACTTTATGTATCACTTTCGCCTGCTGACCAAAAGGGAAGCGAACACTAGATTAACAGCCCCGGTATAATTTCAGATCTGATCATATAATAAAATCCTGAAATGAATACTAAACAGAGATTTATTAGGAACATTTACTGCGTTCAAAACGACGTGTTATATATATTAGATATTATAAATACTATAGTAAATATATACATATTACACTGTAGCCTTAAACATTTTCCCATTGGTTGCTGATTTCAATAAAATGCAGCACTGTTTAGCCTATTCTTGAGCCTTTACATGGGTGACTTAACCTAATGAGCTGATACTTTGCATGTGATGCTGACAAAACTTTTTTTTTTTTTTGAAGTGCAACAGGTGAAACCTTTTCTGAAAGAGTCATTATAGAGATACAAGTTAATTTGATGGTGTGACTTGAAAGTAAGGCTGTGTAGTCTACTCAGACATTGCTGCTTTTACATTACATGTGCAAAACTGCCAGTACGTCGTAGCAGTAGATCAAAACGCTTTCCTTTACTGTCAGTGTTTACAATGGTGTCAGTGGTTTCACGTCCTTTAAATACTAGCTCGACCCAATAATGAAATCACATCAATCAATCAATACGCGCGCCCAGTCCTCACTAAGGTTGCTGCTTACTCGACGATAAAATGTGCGACTGTGTGTGTGTGTGTGTGTGTGTGTGGTGGGGGGGGGGAGGTGATGACGTGATCCGAAAATACGGTTTAGCTCAAAAAGGAACACCGCGTTTTATTTGTCTATTAA
>JAABNX020000151.1:5457592-5481155 GCA_015163995.2 Mormyrus lacerda
TATACTCGTATTACCCAATATATTAGACAAAACAAGATAAAATAAGACATATTAGACGTCACAAATATATTATTATTGTTATTTATATTGTACAATTAATTACGAAAAGAAAAGATGCTTTCGATGCGTAGCGGTGTATCTGTCTCGATCAACTTTTTAATGAATATACAAAAAACCGCGATAGAGTGAAACCTCGAAAGTCGAAGCGCGAAGTGGCGAGGGACAACTGTATTTTATTTATGCCACATTACTGACGAGCTGTTTTACTGTCGCCCGGGTCTGTCTTTATGAGAAAGCAAAGTAATACTTAAACCTTAAATATTTGCTTTAGGTACTTTGTAATTATCGCTTCATGTAGACAGAAATTAGCAGACTATTTTCTTCGTAAGATTATAAACCACGTGTTTTTGAAAATTTTGTTTTGATACGTTATTTTTCTTAGTAGTTGACTAGCTGTGGCTGTAAGACAATGAAGTAAATGTAGTTTTTAAAATGTTATATTATTGTTATGTATAATGTTATATATTATAATACTGTATATTTCACTTAAACGCTGCACGTGTTTAATATACGCCCGCAGCCCGGCCAGGTTTATAGCGAGAAATAAATTAAACGGGGTCAAATGTTGGTGTGGTTTTATAATGTGTCTGGCTTGCTATTGTCCTAAGATGAAATACATTGTGGTTATACGGTGAGACTTTGGATTAAGGATACTTTATCCCTACGAAGCAGAATCCAGCTTCCCTACGAAAGCCCGCGTGGGGCAGCCCCAGATCCCCTTTGGGTACTTTGGCAGGTGCACTGTGCCCTTACAGTGCAAACACTCATCACCAGCTTCCAAAGTAAAAGCTGGACATCAGTGTCTTTTTCTGCTGGATTTAAACTGTATCTTCCACATATCTGACCAGCCTGTTAGCTCCCCTCTTTTTGCTGCACAAATAATATGTACATTAACAAAATCAGCCAGTTATCTACCTATGAATGACTGCTTATCTTATACCCAAGTAATTTTCTTTTTCTTCGCATTCTTCTGATCAGAACGAGGAACTTCAGCAGGGAAATTTGAAGCCAAGCCAGTGTTCTGCACAGGAGGCCGGATCCAACCCAACATGTCTTCCCAGAAATCCGCTTCGTACAGCCTAGAAGCTCATGGCGAACAGACGGTCTTGGTGAAGGGGTCCAGTAATGGGCAGGAGTCTGATGACCACATCCCCATGTGGCAGTGGGTCATGCACGGCGCCATCACGTTTGGGCGAGAATTCTGCTACGCCATGGAGACGGCCTTGGTGACGCCATTACTGCTGCAGATAGGTAGGGAGTCCTCTGCAGACGGACCATGTGATGCTCTTGTGGTCTGCACCGTAACGATGACAGACAGTAGTGATCACAAAGCCAGGTGTCCTTCAGCCTAGTGTTAGGATTTAGGTTTCAGTTACTCCTTTTCCGGTGGGGGGGTTACGGTGTCAGGTACTCGCATGCGCTAACATGGGGCTTTGCAAAGGGGGGCAGGGTACCTTAAAACACCCACACGTTCCCAGGGAGACCCTGTCCGCCTGTGGAAGAGGGTCTGAAGGTTTGTTTTATAGTACTGTGTAAAAATCTTAGTCAATGAAAATGTGTAAGGCTGTTTATCTGGGTAGTGAGTCTGTACTTGCTCAAAAAAACACAATTTAACATTAGAACATACACAAATTAACAGCAATTCTATAAAAATAAAACAGAAATTTCTTCTGTTCTCCTAAACAAAACTGATATCCTGTTGGACAACTAGATAAACACTTCAGTTCCAAAATTCAAGCACCTTGTGAGCAGTGTTGGCTTAATGGTTGGGGGGAAGCACACTTGTAACTAAAAGATTGCAAGTTCAAATCCCCGAGCACTGCTGCGGTACCCTGAGCAAGGTACTGCTCCCTGGGTGCTGATTTAGCTGCCCCCTGCTATGTCACATATGAGTTAAATGCAGAGGACACATTTTATTGTTTTGTGCTGTGGTGTGTCAACAATGACCACTGATCACCAAATTCTAAATTCAAACCTCACCTCAAGGTCACACAATCCATTCTGTATATCGTTAAATTTCAGCACCAGTTCAATTAATTCCATCATTCATCCATCCATTTTCCGTCGTTTTTCTGGGGTCCGGTCACAGGGGCAGCAGTCTAAGCAGGGATTCCCAGACCTCCCTCTCACTAACCACCTCCTCCAGCTTCACTAGAGGAATACCAAGGCGTTTCCCGGACAGCTGAGAGATGTAACCTCTCCAGCGTGTCCTGGGTCTGCCCCGGGGCCGCCTCCCGGTTGGACATGCCCAAGACACCTCCCCAGGGAGCCGTCCAGGAGGCATCCTAGACAGATGCCTGAACCACCTCAACTGGCTCCTTGACTCCTGAAGCACTGTGCTGATCAACTGTCACCTGTCTTCGCACTTATTTTCAACCAGTCACTGGATCCTTGTGTTGTTACAGCCTGTTGAAAATCATCCATAACACCTGTTCCAAAGAAACCCAGTCTCTTGCCTCAACATCTACAGACCAGTGGCTCTCACATGTGTGGTCATAAAGGCTTTTGAGAGACTTGTGCTATCATACCTTAAAACCATCACAGACCCATTGCTTGACCCCCTACAGTTTACCTACAGAACCAATAGATCTGTGGATGACGCAGTTAACATTGGGCTCTCACGAGGCATATGTCAGGATTCTGTTTGTGGACTTTAGCTCTGCATTTAATACTATTCTCCCAGAGCAAATGCGGACTAAACTCAACTGTAGGTGCCTGAACCAGATTATATGCATGTGGATCTACAGCTTCCTCACAAACAGAACACGACATGTGAGAGTGGGCAAACACACCTCAGAACTACGAACCATCAGCACTGGAGCGCCACAGGGCCGCGTGCTTTCTCCTTTGCTATTCTCTCTGTACGCAAACCACTGCACATCAGGGGACCTCACTGTAAAACTCATTAAGTATGCAGATGACGTATCCCTGGTTAGACTGATTAAGAACAGAGACGAGTCAGCATACAGAGAGGAGATCAAGCAGTTGAAAACATGGTGTTGTTCAAATAACCTGGAACTTAATGCCCAAAAAACTGTTGAGGTGGTGGTGGACTTCAGTCGGAATCCCTAACCATACGAGACTCGGCTGTCAGCACTGTTGAATCCTTATATTTATCCTAAATATTTAAATATTTAAGGTTTAATCCAATTTCCCACGACCTGAAATGGCAGCTCAGCACCACCTCCATCACAAAGAGAACCCAGCAGAGGATTTACTTTGTAAGGCAGCTAAAAACGCACCATCTCTCTCAGTCTGCGATGGTCCAGTTTTACGCTGCAATCATTGAGTCCATCCTCACCTCCATCACAGTCGGGTTTGGATCAGCCACTGAACGAGAGACAAGGTCAGACTGCAACGCATCACCCACTCAGCAGAGCGAATAATTAGCTGTAACCTGCCTACCCTCCAGACAGTGTACGTCACTAGAACCAGGAAACGAGCAAACAAAATCATTGAGGACTCGTCTCATCTTGCTCACCACACCTTTCAAACCTTACCCTCCAGGAGAAGACTCAGGGCAATCAGAACCAGGACCACAAGACACGCCAAGAGCTTCTTCTCTCAGGGAGTGTCTCTCAATAACCAATCAGTCTCTGAATGGACGTTCAATTAACCATCACCTGCAGTGTAATACTGACCAGAATTGCTGGTGAACTACTGTTAAACGTCCTCTATGATTAGATTCTGCACTCTTGCACATTATGCATACATACTGCTAACTCTGTATACATATTGCACTCTCATACATATAGAGCTGAATTGGCTGCTACTTAATAACTGCGCTATTTAAGAGCCCTTTAATTTATTATATCATATATATAGTTTATATTCATATAGTTCTGCAGTATATTTATACTACAATTATTACTATGTACATATGTACACTTACATAATTACATGTTCAATTATCATCATTACTGCTACTGTTAAAATTAATTACCATATAATTATTGCATTACCCAATTGCCAATCTGGTGTTTATTACTTTTCTGTATGTACCTTTGCTAATTGTTGTGTGTTGTTTTGTAATGTCTTCTAAAAGCATCAGCAAGGCAAATTCCTTGTATGGAAACATACTTGGCTAATAAAAAAGGATTATGATTCTGATTCGATGCGGAGGAGCAGTGGCTCTACTCTGAAGGTCTGAGCTCCTCACTCTGTCTCTAAGGCTGAGCCCAGCCACCCTCTGGAGGAAGCTCATTTCGGCTGCTTGTATCCACGATCTCATGCTTCAGTCACTACCCAGAGCTCATGACCATAGGTGAGCGTAAGAATGTAGATCAACTGGTAAACCTTCACCTTCCACCTCAGCGCCATCTTTGGCAAGACAGAATGGTACAGCTTCTGCATTACTGCTGACACTGCACCGGTCTGTCCGTCGATCTCCTGCTCCGTTATTCCCCCACTTGTGAACAAGACCCCGAGATTCTTAAATCCCTCTGCTTCAGGCAGTGACTCATCCCCCACCAAGAGAGGGCAATCCATGCTTTTCCGTTCAAGAACCATGGCCTCAGACGTGGAGGTGCCAGTCGTCCACACTCTGTTGCAGACTGCCCCAGTGCATGCTGCAGGTCACCGGCCGATGGCGCCAACAGGACCAAAAACAAAGATGCAGTCATGAGGCCCCCAAACCGGACCCACTCATCCCTTTTGCTATGCCTAGAAATTCTGTCCATAAAAATGATGAACCGAATCGGAGACAAAGAGCAGCCTTGGCGGAAGCCAATACCCACTGGGAATGAGTCCAACTTACTGCTGGCAATGCAAACCAAGCCTTTGCTCCATTTATACAGGTACCTGATGGTCCACAACAATGGGCCCCGTACCCGATACTCCTGAAACACTCCCCACAGGACCCTTTTCCAAGGCTACAAAACACATGTAAACTGGTTTGGCAAACTCCCATTACCCCCCCAGTACTCTTGTGAGGGTGAAAAGCTGGTCCAGTGTTCCACGGTCAGCAGAGAATCTGCATTGTTCCACCAAGAGACAGACCCTCCTCTCCAGTACCCCGGCATAGACCTTCCCAGGGAGGCTGAGGAGTGTTTTCTCCCTGAAACTGGAACACATCCTCCAGTCCCCTTTCTTAATGACTGGGACCAGCACCTCAGTCTACCAATCCAAAGGGACTATCCCCGACATCCAATGCAATGTTGAAGAAGTGTGTCAGCCAAGACAGCCCAACAACATCAAGAGCTGTCAAGAACTTGGAGCAAATCTTATCTTACCCCGGAACCCTACCACTAAAGAGTCTTCCAACTCTAATTCCTCCAAGGAATTTGTATCAGTGGGATTCAGGAGATCCTCAAAGTTTTCTTTCCACCACCCGACTATATCCCCAGTTGAGGTCAACAGTTCTCCATCCCTGTTGTAAAGAGCAATGCCCTGCTTCCCCTCCTGAGTTGCCAGATGATTTGCCAGAACTTCTTTGAGGCTCTTAGTGAAGTATTGATTAACCATAAGAGGTGGGGTAGTGGTCGAGTCAAAAGGTACATGGGTGCGTTGAAAGATGGCCGCAAATACAGGTGTGACTTTGGAAATCGTTCAGCTGACACTTTGACAGACATCATAGTTTTACACCAACATAAAGAGCATTTAAGCCTAATTTCTTAGAATGCCTGAGACTTTTGCACAGAACTACACACGACTTTGATGGGAGGACAATGTAGAGTGACCAACTGGGCCTAATATTTTAAAGGTGGTAATATTTGTTTAGCTACATGGACATTCACTTGTACCATTTTAATGTTTCCTTCTGACTACATGGTGCTTATTTTATTAACCATGTATTCAATGCAGTACAGTGGCTCAGCGGTTAGAACCATCGCCTCACACCCCCAGGGTTCTGGCTTCGTTGTGTTTTAGGAGTGTGCATGTTCTCCCTGTGTCACACGAGTCCCCTGCGGTAGTCCAGAGTCACATGGTTAGACAGCTGAAGGGTTCATGTACGCAGGTGTCCTGCGATGGACCGTCAGCCCGTCCAGGGCAGCACACAGCAGGGGTCCGCCGTAGCAGAGATACGTGTTCCTTAGTGGGTACATACACTTTCAGACCCGGAGGAAAGCTGCAACACAGGGAGACATAATGCCCCTGAAGTGGTAAGGAAATTGAAAGTAAAATAATTTAGATTAAAACTCAGAATCTCACAGTCTACAGCTTTTCAAATGATGGCTTGTGCAGGGCCTGAATGCTCATTGACTTCCTTAAAAAGTTTGTGGATGGGGCATATGAACTGGTGTGTCAGTCGAAAAATCCCCAACATTGTTATTTGCTATCGCTGACCCCGGATAACAATATTATTAATCGTTATTAGATAATAATGCAAAGTGGGAGCCTCTGCTCGTTTGGGATTTCACCCTAAGAGACTCTGTACTTTTTTTTTGTGTCGTCCTCCTGCCCAGGACTTCCAGATCAGTTCTACAGCCTGACGTGGTTCCTGAGCCCTGTCCTCGGGCTGATCATCACCCCAGTGCTGGGCTCAGCCAGCGATGGCTGCACCTGCAGATGGGGTCGCAGAAGACCCTTCATTTTGGCACTCTGTTTGGGTATCTTAGTGGGACTGGCGCTCTTCTTCAATGGCTCTCTAATAGGTTTGTTTTCATAGTTTCATAGTTCCGGAGATTCCCTGGTTTTTTTCTATGGTTACCCATGCCGCACTCCAGTATTCCAGGTTCCTGCTTCTTCAGGACACTATCTGCTTATCATGTAATTGTGTTTGAATCACATGGCTAAAGTGTTTCGGGGACCAACTCAGGTACCAACCAATATGTCACACTGATTTGGTTTTATCGGTCTTATGGTTTATGGAAAAAAAACTAAATTGTCTTTCTACCGCATGAAATGATAATGGCCATATTCACAATGTTCATGTTTACCATTAGGGGTGTAACTTCACAGAATTCACTTTTCGATACAATATTCAGTTTTGGGTCACGGTTCAGTGCAATTTCAGTACAGTAGGGAAAACAGAATTCGATCTGAGAATATTCATTATCAATTGGGAAAAGTTGTAAACCAAAGGCAAGGCATCTATCGACATGAATGATTAACAAGATGTGCTTTTTTGCACATTGTAAAAAAAAATGTATAGCTTTTTAAATTTGAAAATATAACATGATAAGAATCATAATGAAGTACATCTTGTATTCTCTACTAGTGTGAGTGTGGCCACCTATCTGTAGGTCAACTTGCTTGCATAGAGACTAACTTGCAGATGCTGTTTCTGCCTGGCTTCAGCACACACTCAGGTGATGTCTCAGGCAAGTTACCATTTTGGATGTTTTCGCATCATATCCAAGTTCAGTTTAATGGAGGTGACAACAGTCTTGTTCCTGTCAACAATATTTTCTCAGGTGTTGGTGTAATTCATTGGGAAATCCAAATGTTTCCAGTCCTCTGATTGTGACTGTAACCCGGATTAGCTTTAACAATCTCACAGGCACAATTACCATTATGTTTTTCGTGTTGAACATATACTCGTGAACTTCGTTTCCGCATCTGTCAAGAAATGTGTTCATCCGTTTCATTTTGTGCACTGAACTGAAAGCGACGTGCCGAAGCCTGAACTGAAGTACAGGTAATTCCATCTGGGAGAACAGCCGCAATCATCGCTCTGTTCGAATTAAAGGTGTTTAGCTACTTTTTCACCAGTTTTTTTACCCTTCCCTTTTTTTAAGAACTTGAATTAACAGAATTTAGCTCCAATTTCACTCTTAACGATGCCTTGCTGAATAAAGAAGTTATAGCGAATAATGGTACTGATTCCATATCGTGGGTTTTTTGGCTGTCCAGTCTTCTCCCTGGCCCTGTGCCGCCTGAGACATGCTCCAGTCTTCGCTCGTGGTCCTGATGATGGTAATGTGCTGGAAGATAGATGGATGCCATCCTCCGTTTACAAAAGAGGTGCTCTTGTCTGCAGGTCTGTCTCTGGGGGACATGCCAAACCAGCAATTGACGGGTCTCATCCTGACGGTGCTCGGAGTCGTGATACTGGACTTCTGTTTGGATGGTTCTGACGGGCCGATTCGGGCCTACCTGCTGGACGTGGCCGACACGGAGGAGCAGGACATAGCGCTCAACACCCATGCCTTCAGCGGCGGTATGCGTCCCTCTCAGCCTCGTTACGCCAGCCCTCTCAGAGCAGCCCAGAGACACACAGTCATTAAGGGGAAGTATAGTCAGTGCAGCATCGGGTCGATGGAAAGGCCACGTAGAAGCCAGCGCCAAAGCTTCACCATTCCATTTCCCAGGGTGCACCACTTCTGTTCATTAAAAATAAGCTCCCATTTTAATCATACAAAAGCCGTTAAGAATCTAATGGTATTCACTTAAATATTTTCACATTAGTGAAATACTAAGCTAACAACCACATTTCAGAAAGATTATTTTTTGTTTATTGTATTTCTGTGTTGTGAGATCATTCCATATGATTATTTTTATAGTAAAATAATTTTTCTATAAGAGGAATATTATAAACTTGGGGATGTTTTAACCGCTTGCAGGCATTTTGGTGTTTGTTTATTCATTAACTAAAAATATTCACCACTAACTTAACGACTTATATGTACAGGCTTGGGAGGAGCCCTGGGCTACGTCATTGGAGGCGTAGACTGGACCACCACTTTCTGCGCTCTGGCTTTCAAGGCACGAGAACAGATCCTCTTCTTCTTCGCTGCTGTTTTCTTCACTATCTCAGTGGTGCTGCATCTGTTCAGCATTAAAGAGCAGAGATGGGGCCAGCAGCCAGAGGACAAGAAGGACAGCATGTGCCCCGCAGAAGTTCCACAGCGGGATGTCTTCGCTGGAGATGAGCCTCACCAGCCCTGTAGGGACGGCTGCTCTGAGCGAGATGTAGTCAGGGGTCTCATGAGGAGCAAAAGTGACTCCGCACTGACCACGGCTGGTGCTTCTCTGTGTCTAGATCGTCTAAGTGTCTTCCATCACGATATTGAACTGTCCACCTTTCGGGATCTGAGGTCCTCGGACCAGGGAATAGGCAGTCGCCCTGGAAGTAATGAAAGTAGCCAGGAGAAACTCACTCAGTCCCCCTCACAGCAGGAATCTCAGGAGAAAGCGGTGGTCAGAATTGAAGAGCCAATAACCAAACCTTCTACAAGGGAACTTGGTTTGAAGCACAGTCCTGGCAGTCATGCTTTGCGTGGCAATGTTGGCCTAACCCCCAGCCATCCCATGAGGCCTCTCTGCCACACTCTGTACAGGCAGACCTCCTTCACGCTCTCCTGCCACTGCAGGTCGGGCGGCAGCATCCGGCATGGGCGAGCGGGCATGCCGGTCAAGCTGTCCCGTAGCGTGAATGATATCTGCGAGCCGAGGAGTCGCCCTAGACTATGGTCAGGACGCGGCACTTTGAGCTCCACCTCCAGCGCTGAAAGTGAGGAGCAGGAGGAACCTGAGACCAGCGTGCGTCTGATCTGGCTCTCGATGGTCACGATGCCCTCGGCACTGCGCCGCCTCTGCCTCTGCCATCTGCTCACCTGGTTCTCCTTAACCGCTCAGGCCGTCTTCTACACGGACTTCATGGGCCAAGTTGTCTACGATGGAGATCCTTCGGTAAACATTTTTGCCCCATGTTATCATAACCATGATACAACATTGTTGAGAAATATGATGTTTGGAGTATAATATTTTGTCTTTTAATTTCCAGGCTACTGCAAACTCAACAGCCTTACTGGACTACCGCCAAGGTGTCCAGATGGGTTGCTGGGGACTGGCCATCTACGCTGCTACAGCTGCCGTTTGCTCAGGTGGTCAACCTTGTAGGACGCACATGACTGTTTGTGGTCATCATTCATTCAGTGTGACACTCATTCGTGAGCTGCTTTAAACAGATTTGATTTATTCATTTCATAGCCTTGCTCCAAAAGTTCTTGGACCTCTTCGACCTCAGCATCAAGATCATCTACATTCTGGGCACGCTGGGTTTCTCCGTCGGCACGGCCACAATGGCCATTTTCCCAAATGTTTATGTATCCATGGCGATGATATCTACCATGGGCATTTTATCCATGAGCATGTCTTACAGTCCCTACGCTCTGCTAGGCCAATACCATGAACTCAGTGAGGTGCGAGTCTCCACCTATAATCGATTCTGAAACATTCAAAATCAAGCTTAGGTATGAGGTTTCTCATTGATTTCTTTGGTTCTTTTTGTACAGTACCTCCGTCACAGTCCCGGAAAGTCCAAGCGAGGTTTTGGCATCGACTGTGCTATCCTGACCTGTCAAGTGTACGTGGCACAGATTCTGGTGGCTTCAGCGCTTGGCTCTGTGGTGGATGCCATTGACAGCGTGAGGGTCATTCCCATAGTGGCCTCAGGGGCCTCCTTCCTGGCCTTCCTCACTTCCACCTTTCTGGTCATCTACCCGGACTTGGACGATGAGCAGGTGGAGGCCCAGGCTCCAGAAGAGGCAAATATTAGAGAATGTGTGGACATGCTTTCCCCAAAGTCTGAAACTTAGGCTGTTTGTCACATTCCTGACTAGCTACAGCGAAGATGACGACATAGTCGTGGTTCCCCTGACAAGGTATACAGCCTTACTTGAGAGGTTCTGTGTGAAGCACATCCCAACGCTTACGTAGGAAACTGACCCATTTCATGGTGCATCACTATGAGTTTGGTCATGAAGAACACAACTTATCTCTGATCAGAGAAGAGGTGGATAGTTCAGGTCCAGAAAATAAAAATTCTGATCAAGATTTTATTTCAACTATAATGACTCACAGACAGCGTTGGGTAATCCAGGTCCAGACAGTAAAAGTTCAGACCGGGATTTTGTTTCAACCAACCAGTTGAGTATAAAGAGACATAGTCACAGAGTACTCAGCTGGTTGGTTGAAACAAAATCCTGGTCTGGACTTTTACTCTCTGGACCTGAATTACCCAGTATTAAACTAATTGGTCAAAACAAAATCTTGGTCTGGATTATTACTTTCTGGGTCTGAACTCTCCACCTCTGGAGCAGGGACATCTTCGTCACTGGTCATTAAGGGTCTCATATCCACAAGGCAGGTGTGATTTAGGGTGACTACTTCTAAACCCTTACCAAGGTAGACAGTACAGAAACTGCTAAGTGCAGAGTCCTTGTCACCATGCTGGGATATGACTCCTCTGTCAAATACTTGCTAAAAAGTTCTGTGGTATTTCTGGGAAGCATTATTATTATTTGGTGTTGATGTTACACAGCTGGCAGCAAAAACACGTCACCATCTGCACATTGTGCCACTGCTGTCTACCTGCCTGTTCAAGAAGTAAAATTGATTCTTACAACCTTTTGCTTCCTGTTTTTACTTTTTAATTAATGGTGTTATCTTTTTGTAATTTGAAGGTAAAAGAAAAACACAAAATATTTATCCAACTTCCAAAGTGCTTATCCAGTTCAGGGTTATTTGAAACCTGGAGTCAATCCCAGACCGCAGAGGGTACAGACAGTAGAACTCCCAGCACAGCATCCCAGTCCATCAGAGGACATACACGCACTCGATGTAGAGAGACGTATTCACTGTCTTTGGATGGTAGGAAAAAATCCATGCAACAGTCACAGTTAAGATGTTTATGGGACTACATAAACTAAATATTTACATCTATCATATTCTGGGAAAAAAACATCTTAATAGATGAGGAGTAATGTATGGAAGATGAATAGGCAAGGAGAACATCATGAAACCTCATATTGCAATAGCATAAGGAAGCAGTATCAGTGGTTCAGTGGTAGAATTCTCAGCTGCCGCCCGGGGGCCAGTCCTGCATAGTCACCAAAAGGAGCTGGCTTGCTGTCTTTCCTAAATTCCCTGACGGTCTTCTGGCCATAAACCCCCACCTCAGCATCATAGATGTTCTGATAACTAAGCAAATAGGCCTGGCGAGTGCTGTCATATTTCAGGGGCATCACCTGGTTTGCCATGTCAGTAAGTGACCTGCCAGCATGCCTGAGGTCATCCATTAATAAATTGCAGATGACTTTCTTGTAAGTTATAATTGCGGGCAAAATGTTGGACTTGTGGGCAGAGGTGGATAGTTCAGGTCCAGAAAGTAAAAATCCAGAACAAGGTTTTGTTTCAACCGATCAGTGGAGTATTTTGTGATTGTAACTCTTTATACTCAATGGGTTGGTTGAACTGAGGTACTCCACCCCCCTGCACCCTCAGAGCAATGGTTTGGTGGGACAATCTACCCAGACGCTGGTTGTGAGCCTGAAGCCTCTTTGGCCTGCCTCACCGACTTCTCCCTGAGGACCAGCTACACATCACTTTCTTGGCTCCTCAACTTTCAGGAGCCTGAGGGAGAAGTGGCCTCTGATTTGAGCCACTCCAACATACCGCTTCAGCATACAGCAGTGGGCAGGCCTGCTCCATGGCAATGCGGATGTCCTGTCTTGCAGACCCTGAGAGACAGAGGCCTGCTGTCACTGCCTCAGGGTGGAGCAGTGAGCTGTGCCCAGGGTGACGGGAGCTGAACCAGCATAGGGCAGGCCAAGCTGGACCCTGACCCCGCAAAAGGCAACTGCCAGCATCCCACCAGCAGCGAGACCTGGGGGAGCCACAGGACCAGATCAGGCCACAGCAGCTGTGGTTCCCACAATACAGTGATCGAAATTCAAGCCTTGAAATGTGGCAGACCCTTTGACAAGGACAGAGGCCTGGGGGTGCCCTTGTCCTACCATGAAGGCCTATTGTTTCCAGTGGACCAGTCTGGTTGAGCATGATGGCATCCGTTACCGTTGCTGGGATTGGGCAGTCCCCAGCCAGGTCCTCAGACATTCTCTGGTTCCCATGGAAGCACATTGTTGCCACCATACATAGGCCCCATTGAGTGGGACCCTTTGGGGCCTGGAAGATACTCTGTTTGCTCCGCCAACAGCTCCACTGGGCAACATGGAGTCAGGACATAAAGTACCATGTCCATTGATGTAATGTCTGCACTTCTCTGGAATGGGGCCCCAGTACCGTCCCAAGGCCCCCTTCAGTTCCTTCATGCATGCACCCCCAAGGACAGGTTGGGAGTGGACATACTGGGACCATTCCCCAACATCAAGTTGAGGAATCACTACATCCTTGTACCAATGGGCAACTTCACCAAGTAGCGGAGGTTTATGCAGTGCCAGACCCGAGCGCAGCTACAACAGCCGCCAAGGAGGTGGAGGAGCTGTTCTGCAGGTTCGGGGACCCCTGAGGAGCTACACAGCAACCAGGAACAGAACTTTGAGGCTGCAGTCAAGGAGGAGGTCTGCCAGTGCCTGCAAATGAAGAAGACCTGCTCCAACCTCCTGCACCCTTAGAGCAATGGTTTGGTGAGACTATCTACCCACACACTGGTGACCCAACTGGTCATCCTCACTGCAGCCCACCAGAAGAACTGTGACCGCCATCTTCCCCTGGTGCAGTGAGCATATTTCTCAGCAACGCAGGACAAAACCTCAGTTGTTTTTTTTTTTTTAAATATTTAAGAACATTATCTTTCTATACATCATATTTCCATTGTGTGTTCCCCTTCCTGCCTCTTCCACTCATCTGTGGTGCTACAGTATTTTGTCTCTGTCGTTTTTTAGCACTACCATACAAAACAAATAGAAAACATTTTAGGGATTATTAACTAAGGAACGTGATGCTGGTGCTCTGGGGTCAGTTCTCAGTTGATGTATTGCATCTCTTATGGATCAGAAGGCTGTCAGCAGAGTAATCATATTTTTGTTGCATTTCACTATATACCTTGTGTGAAAAATAAAACTCATTACTCAAAATAAGGATGATCTTTTTTTTGGAAAATATATGTTTGTGGAATGACCACTAGATGGCACTGTTAACAGAAAACGGGAGAAAACATCCTATAACGCAAATGCATTTTCGATGTGGTCATTTATATTGTATTTTATGCAAGTAATGCTCAGATATTATCAAACAAAATTTTGGTATGAAGCCCAGAGTGACAAATACAAAAGCTTTGACCATCTGATGACAGATGTCTAATTTTTTAAATAACAAATTCAGCCTGATGGGCCCACGATCACCTGGATCACAAACTACATGACTTACAGACGGCAGTTGGTGAAGCTCCTGGCCTGTGTGTCAGAGATGACGGTGAGTAACACTGGGGCACCTCAGGGATCCTTCCTGTCTCCTATCCTGTTTGCCTGCTATGTCTCCCTTCTTGTTTGCCCTCTATGCATCAAACGTCCAATAAAACATCAGCTCTTGTCATCTACTGAAGTTCTCAGATGACTCTGCCATTGTAGGACACGTCAGCAATGGAGATCATGAATCAGAGCACAGAGGACCATTAGAGGACTTTGCCTTGTGCTGCAGAGAGAACAACCTGCAGCTTAACACAAACAAGACAAAAGAGCTGGTGGCGGATTTCTGGCACAACAGGGAGCCCCTGAGACAAGTCACCACCTGGGGGGGTTCACCATTCCACCTCAGTGTGCTATGAAACGCTACTGGGGCACCACAACGCCCCCTCCTGGCCAGGCACATAACCAGAAATCCAGAAATAAATTTTGTGGGGGACTGGCAATTATATCCACGGGATTTGCCAACTGGGGGGTTCAGCACCGTAATTTTACAACCGTCACTGCAATGGAAAATGTCTGCTGCTATCTGTTTGTTATTCATACATGACCATCCACTGATTTATTATTATTTCTTTTAATATTTATTATTTAATTAATATGTCATATGATCCTCTTTTTATGGTTTTTATCTGTATACTGTGTACTTATGAATTTGCTAGCACTGTTTACTTGTTTGTACTATGTGAACTGTCTTTGCACATTGTCTGTTTTGAACTAAATGTGTGTTTGGGATCTGCGTACTTGCTGCTGCATGCACAAGAATTTCCCTCTGGGATCAATAAAGTTAATTTAATCTAATCTAACAGCAGTATACTGCCTGAGCGCAGCACGTCAAGGGCTTCTCTGCACTGAGGTCAAATCCTGTTTCCCTGTAAGGCCAGCAGATGGATGGTTTATGAATAGGGTTTAGCTCTTTTAGCCCTGCTCATTTTTTACACTTTGAACTCTAATTTGGTAACATCGGGAAATGAAGAATGTCAACCAAATGAAACTGGGACATTCGCCCTGACTTTACACCGAGACAGAAATGAAATTCCTTAGGGGTTTCATTTGAAAGAGATTCAGCAAGTCTGCCAGTTAATTAAATATTGTGGCAGAGTTAACTTTTTTTGGTCAGTACGAATAACTTAAAGGCAGTATGAGTACAAATCTGGACTAAACTCTAGTGCTGCAGTTAAATATTTTCAGGTGAAACGGGGAGTATTTTGAATTTAAATTTATAATGAAGCGACATTATTTCGCTATAATAGCGGCTACTTTGTACTCGTAAAATGTGACGTATGAGTAATGCACATATGTTTTGTTAGTACGGTTTGTGGCCCAGGCTATAGCCTAGTATAGCCAATGCATCAATCCGCCCATGTTTTTTTATTTATTAAACGCATCAATCAGATACAGAGCTACTACTTCCCGCGTATCCAAAGCCATGCGCCGTGCCGCCAAGCGCTGTGATGTTAAATCGCCATCTGCCGATTAAATGGACGATATCATATAGTCCCCTGCCCGCCACGGCACATTGGGTTTGGCAGAGATCAGGATCTCCACTTCGCCCGTGAGGTCTGTCGGAGGCTCCTGGCCGGGGTACCGCACCGTCAGCCATGTTGGACCGGCCGGCCCGGGATGCGGTCCTGCGACGCTGAATGCTGAGCAGAGCCGGAGCGGAGCCCGGTGCGCTGGATGAATGGGGTTTAACGGCAGTACTGCGAAGGACCGTACAGGAAAGCACGGGCTGTGAGTGTGAGAGCTGCCCGTCAGAATAAGGTGAGTGCAGCTGCCTTTCAGCCTTTAATCACTTCGAATAATGCAGATAAAAGTTTTGGGTAACTTAAGGTCGGTTTACGTTGCGGTTCAATGCAATGGGAGCGTTTGAAAACGCGCTTATGAATTAAAATGTACGGAATGTGATCATAATTTATCTTACAGCATGTGATAACTGCGGGTGGTTTTTCTTGTCGGTCTGGTGCCCAGCTGCGTTTATTACCCCCCTTTTAATCTGAGCACGTCCAAACGCTGCCGCTACACTAGGTACGTGCTTAGGTGCAGTGGCATGCAGAGCTGCAAGGCGACAAGGGGCAACAGCGGCAAGGCGCCTGGCATCGGGAGCCGAGCCCGCGAAACGAGTGCCGCCGAGTCGCCGCAGACCAACCGGCACCGGGCGGAGGTGCCTATGCCGACTTGGCTGCTTGGTTCCGTCGGCTCGGTTGCTGTTTCTCCATTGTTATGCAATAATTGTAACGATGGCAACGCCCACTATCACTGCGGCGGATCCGCTCCGCAGCCTTGACGGGTCACTTTGCATTATATGTACTATTATAAGTTTGCATGCCGTTCGCAGACATGCCTAAATTTCACGTCTCGGGTGCAGGATGACAGCGCTGGGGCCGGGTTGCTGTTACTATAAGATGCGGCTGCAGCGCTTGGATTCACTCCCAGCTTCGGTCTGTAGACAGCCACTGCCAGGGTTTAATTCTGAGAGAAATTCGTACCATAACTAACGTGAGCATTTGTCACTAACTATAATCTGATTTGATCCAATAATAACGAGGTCCGTGTCTCAGTTTGTTGACTGTAGCCTTGTTATCGCAGACGTTAAGTAAAGGTTTCGACTGGGCATTTTTACATGACTGTTAAACATTAGCCGGCTGCTTATATCCTGAACGCCGGGAAAGAAAGACGCGAAGGCGCAGCAGTAGCAGGAGGGGCGCCTTAATTCCACTGTTTCGGGCTGACCTGAGAAAGTCTCGGCGTCGCTGAGGGCATCTCTCGGGTCTCCAGGTGACCCACTTTCCGCCTGCAGCCCCCAGCAGAAAGATGCGGAAATAGACCGGCAAAGTTAATCGAGGTGGGCGCTTGGGGGGCGGGGGGCGTGCACGGCAGTCTGGGCATGATCGGGGGTCAGGGCGAAGACATTATGCCCATGGAACTTTTACACATATTAAAATCCTCCTCTTGCGGTGTAGCCTTCCCCATCTTTGACTGTTATGGGTTCCTGGGGTTAAGCTAGTGATATATATTAGTTTGTGCTTCATTTGGTTTTCCCATGAAAATTTCACTGCAATATTTTAGGGATTTTTTGTTTATTTTTTTGTCGACCTTGTGAAATGGATGCACAGTTGGGACGAAAAGTGAGTCCTATGTGGTATTCTGGAAAAATCCGGATTTAAAGTAGATCAGTGAGTGGCACTCAGATTGACTCCTGGCGGTGAGGATCTCTCTCCAGCTCCTCATCTCTATGTACAGACACTGTTTGCGAGGTGCTGATCTTACCTGCGCTTTCAGTGCCGTTTGGCGGTGGGAGGGAGGGACGAGGCGCGCTGCTCGCCGAGTGGGACGCGGCGTCGGGAGCAGATCAGGAAGCGAGCGGTGCCGGACGCGCCTGTCAGACGCTCCTCAGACATGCAGTTCTGGAATTTCCTGAGTTGTGCCTCCGGAGGTACGTGTGTCACCGCCTTGCTCTTGTCACACTGCCGCTAACAGGCATCAGTCGACACCGTGGGTGGGGGCGGTGTAGGCGCCCCGGGAGCCCGGTGATCAGCGTCCGGCTTACCTGGGTGCCGTTTGTAAACGGACGAGCGTGCTGGGTGGGGTGGGGTGCGGTGGGGGGGAGGCATTCGTCATGTGAGCCGCACAAGCAGCCGCTTGCCTGGAGTTCAGAGGGAAGCGGAACATTCTGGAAGACGTTGTGGGTTATCGACGCGCTCCTGGCTGTTTGTTTACCGTGCTGTGTTCAGATCCCTTTTTATGGACAGGGTCCAGTGACACGGTTTGTCCATATCCTTGGAAGTTTCCAGCGTGATTAGTCATACTGTTTTGAGTACTGGTTTATTGCGGTGCCTAAAACCACGTTAACATCACACTACGGCAGGTATGATCTCAGTGTGAAATGCTGGACCCTTTCCCAGGTGTTTTATATGCAACTAACTAAGTGATATCCTATTGTCAGCTTTGAACAGTTTGGCCCCAGACGGCTTTATGTAACGCCACTGTTAAAGTTGTTTCAAGTTGAACTCAAGGAAGCCCCCCCACACATGTTTGGTAGCTGCAGGCTAATACCTGAGCTCAAAGCTAAGGCTGAACATTAGCCAATATCACAGGATCACTTTTACTTTAATCTTATGACAAGACATATTAATGAAGGCTGCATTTATATGACCCATTCCAAGTGCCCAATGTCTTGGTGCGATAGATAGATAGATAGATAGATAGATAGATAGACAGACAGACAACTTTATTAATCCCCTAAGGGAGATTAAGGTGTCATAGCAGCCAAGTACAATTAAATTAAACAATAAAATTACAAGGCTGTACAATACGATAACAGCGTAGAACAGAATAAAATAAAATACCAAAATAGGATATAGGAGTGGCTCGTAAGAGTAGATTAGAATACTTCCGACGTGTCTGAGGAGTTTTCACTGTCTTTGCCGCACTGCACGGCGTCCTCTGCATGCGACTGAGCTTAGCCAGACCAATGGCAAGTAAAAGTGATGAAATGAGCTGAAAGAGCCACGAATGACACAGCGAGGTTTTAAAAACCCACCACTCATATCAGCTCAGCTGCCATCGCTGGAGAAAACGGGCCTCGGGGTTGGCTCAGACCATAAGCATTGGGAGTGTCGAATCTTTTGCGGCATCGTCGTACGTCGGGCTGAAAACGAGCATCAGCTAATTTGCAGGAAAAGGAAAAGGATATGGACAGAGAGAAATGAGGCTCCCGTTATTGGGGGGGGGGGGGTGTTTACAGGTAGTTGAGTGTGTGACTCAGTGGGCTAGACCTCCTTGCCTGTGATGGGAAGGTCGCCGGTTCGAACCCTCTCCCGATGGTTGCCCTTCTCTGCCAAGCTTAGTGTCACCTACGTATGTCTCTGCGTGACATGGAGAGCAAGATGGAGTCTGCAGAGAGAATTTCCCCATGGGGATCAATGGAGTTTCATCATCTTTCTTAGTATTATTGTTAGACTTTTGGCCATTTCTGTGGAGTAAAGTTATTCTCACCAATATCATGTTATGCGTTTTCATTTTCCTGCTTCCTGTTCCGGCTGTTATTTGCATAGACAAGACGCCTTAAGCTGCATGTTCTGTAAAGATAATTGCCCTCTCAGATATCAGATATGATGTTTTTAGGGCAGCTGACTGGCTCAGGGGGCCGCAGGGTTTGGCGTTTGAGCCCCACACTCCTCTGCCTGTGTGGAATTTGCATGATCTTCACATGTTGTGCGAGTTTCCTTCAGGTCCTCCCGTTTCCTCCCACAAAGACCTGAAGTCAGGATGATTATTGTCTGTAAATTCCCCCTCATGTATGATTAGTGTATCTGTGTGTATGTGTCCCCTGCGACAGACTGGCACCCTGTCCCTGTCCCCAACCCTGTGCTCCCTGAAGTAGGAACCAGGCATAAAATGCGACCAGGACGAGTGTTTGGATGCTGCATCAGTGTGTGGTTTGGAGTTCAGATAAGTGGAAGCGCATGTATTTCTGAGAACTTGTGCGTCTTCAGAGCGGCATAATTTGGTGGGAGATGATGTTGGAGCTGACGGTGTAGATCTGAGCCACACCTCCAGGCTCCTCGGGGTGGGTCCAGCCCCCGCTGCATTCATGCCGTTTTCAGCAGGATCCTTGCAGGCTTCCTGGGCTTCCACCCACGGCCCAGAGCTGCTCATCCTGGGAGACTCTGCCGGGAGCTCTGTGCGTGTGTGAGCGGGGATGGACCGCCGTCCTGCTTAGATGCTCCGTGTGTCTCATCCTTGGCCTCCTGGAAGAGGTGATGGGTTAGCGCCGCTCAGAAGAGACATGTGGGTCGTGGAAACAGGATTGATGTTCCACACCTGCAAGCTGAATCACAAGACAAATCAGTTAGCGATTCCAGAATCTTTTAAGCTATTTAATTTATATCATCCCATCTCATATTAAATATTACTCATATTTAATCAAAAATATTAATTCAAAACTTATCAAATTTAGCACAAGAATAGTAGTTGTTTTGATTGTACTTACACTTCTTTACATAAAATGACTATATATTTTACTGATAACTGTCATCAAGAACATTCCGTGATATCATCTCGGGCCGACTTACAAGCCCTTACTGTTGGGACTTTATTTTCTGGCTGCTGTGTTTGTATGTGTGTCAGTTAAGTTTACCTTCCTCCTGTGGCTTAACATGGCCGCAATTGCAGTGCGCTATGGACGGCATGCAGAGCAGATGGGGTCGAGTCTGCGTGAAAGAGTGTGTGTGTTTTGTTCATTGTGTCGGCACATAGATTGTATGCACACTTATTTCTGTGTTGACGGTTCACACAGTCAGGGTTGTTTTGATGTGTCGGATTTTGGCGGCAGCTGGCTAAGATTAGGGTTAGCAAACACAGACCTCTCACCGCGACGCTACAGATGAGTCCGCAGCAGAGCGTGTGATGCCCACACGGCTGGACAACCTGCCAAGGGCAAAAGGTGTTGATAAAAAGGCAGATTTCTCTATTTTAATTCTGGCTGTTAATAAATCCCCCGGTAGCCTGAGAATGCTAACAGAGATGCCACTGCGATTAGCGGTCTGGATAAATAAATATGAAATCCTTCATAAATCATTATTGTCTGGGATTAATGCCAATCGAGATTCAAGGAAGGCTTGTGAATAACATGTATTTGCGCAGTTTGCCATTGGTGTCCATGAAGTGTGAGACCTGATGGATGTTTATTCACATCCGTTACCGCACACGCTCAGTGAAGGTGACTGGTGTGCGGTTGGTTTGGAGTGTGGTCTCCTGCCCTTATCATTCCCTAGAAGCCGTATGAGTGAATCCCTGATTCTGCAATAAGTGAATAACAGGTTATTGAGCTGAAAATCCCTTTCTGATGTAGATTAATGCATGTAAATGAGGTTTGTAACCATAAATTAAATCAGAATTAATTTAATTCAGTCCTGTGTAATGCACATGAGTGGCCTGTTTTACTGCACTGGGAATTTATCAAAACCTTTCACTTGATTATATTCCAAATGTCTGGATATATGGCACTTTGAAATCTTGGGGCTTTGTTTCAGTCAGGTTTTATTTCACAGGGACTGTTGTCACTGTGCCGATCAGAGGCACCTAATACAGTCGTTTTAGGGACACCAGCTTCACCACTGTCTCTCGGTTTAGGGGACCACATGTGCCTTTCGGTGAGATAATGTCACCCGGGAATCTGGCATACAGAGGGTGATGCGGGCACATCTTAAAGGGCCAGTGTCCCGTGACGGTGGCAGCACACAGCGCCGGCTTTACGGGGGGTGATGCAGGGCAATTAGCATCCTAATAACTGATTGCTTGCAGCAGAGTTAGTAGTTCATAGTTATGGCGTTTTTGGGAACACTTTGAGTCGGACGTTTCACCAAAAGAGGAAAAGAATCGTGTCTTATTTTAATGTTTTCTGTAGAATTCTTATTGTTGATCCTTGATATTTCAACCTGAAATAAGTTTCTTCTGATAATCAGCTCATTTTTTCCCAGCTGAATCTTGTCATGTGTTTTTGACTGATAGTGTTAATATGTTAATATGTGTATCACGGAATCTGTAGTGGAATGAAAAGTCTTTTGTCAAATCTGCATCAAATAAGCCTAAATCCTGAGATTAAGGCGGGAGGCCAAAATTCCTCCGCATCCTGTTGGTTCCCCCATCCATTACCCCGACACTTACTGTCCTGACAGCTTGATGTTTGGATGTTTCCATGTGCAGAAATGTGACCATCTGATCACGCGTTAGCTCTACCTCCTTGACCCTTTAAATGGGTATTGACCCATAAGCCTCCTTGCACAACACACCACTGTGGGCCGTTTTTTATGACGAAACCCTACTTCCCTTTATCCTCTCTGACAGGTAGGAAAGTGCGGGGCTTTGTATAAAAGGTCCATTTACTGTATTTTTGCAAAGAAAACCCCTCAGTTTTTGATTTAGAGACCACAAATGCTTTCAGGTTCTCGTTAAGCTGCCGGCCCGCCTGCTTTCTGCATGAAAATCGTGTGGGTGCAAGATGTGATGTGTGTGTACAGAATGATGACGGCACTGTCACCCCTTTGGTGTGCAAAAGTGACTTTTTCAGCAACATGTTACAGATGGTCTGTCTTGAGCACTCATTGTTCATTAAAGATGAAGCTATAGTTTTCCCGAAAAGGCCTTTTTTTTGCGAGTCCTGTCTCCTTCCACTTAACAGGCTGTGAATGGGGGGGGGGTTGTGTTTTTGTGGCCTGTCATTCTCAGTGTGCATCTGGGCATGTTGTTTGCGTACAGATTTACCATCTTCTACTCCTTAAGGTACTTAAGACCTCAGCTGCAGGTCTCGTAATTCTGTGTTTTTTTTTAAGCACCGTCCCACATGTTTTACGCGCGCACTTAACCGCATTTTCACCCAAACATCATTATAAGATCTATTTTCTATGGCTTTGACCTCTTCAGTTCCACAAGCTGTGACTGGACAGACTCCTGTTCATCGGCGTCATTATAATCTTCGCTGCCATTTCATAAGAACAGATGCTGCTTCAATGAAAGAGACGACCCGTCATTTAAAATCCATCAGCAGTCCTAATTAACGGTGCATGGATTAGCGCTTTCTCGATGTGTTTTTAATTCCGATGGTCTGAGTCGGCTCTGTGCAGGCAGGCTGTCTCCTCGTATTGATGAGCGGCTGATATGATACAAGGTCTTTCCGAGGAACCGTCTTCACGCACTTTCATCGTCTTTCAGATCCTCTGCTTAAAAATACCGCGCATACGCAGACATCTGAGCTACAAATCAGGCAGGTAGTTGTTTGTAATTCTTTTTTTTTTTTTTTTTTTTTGCACCTTTGGGTCATGTGACGCAGTTCAGCAGAGAAACAAAACAGCACTGAAAGAAATGTCATACACTGTCTTATTTTGAATATAAGTATTTACCTGAACAATCTAATAGTTAAATACTGTACTTGAAATATTTGTTTACTTTTCAGGCACTTGGATATTTTGCACCGTATTTTCTTCAGCAGAGATGCACTTTTTTTTTCTGGTTGGCAAATATTGATGTGAATAAATAAAACCATAATTCATTTTGACTTTGTCCTGACTTTTTAAAAGTAATTTAGAGATGCATTATTAATGTCGATTATATCGATTCAGGCGCCTACAGTGTGCTTCTCAACCACATTGCTCAGCCGTAGTGTTAAATCCAGTCAGTGTAAAGCTCCCATGCAGTCGAGGTTAGGGGCAGTGCTCACTGCCTGCTGATGTGTGTCTGCAGGATGCCCCCGGCAGGGGGTCGCTTCCTGGAGGCTTATTGTTCCCTGAATGCCCCCCCACTTCCACCCCCGGCTACACTGGCCAGCTCTAGTTCGATGTCAGCTGGGTTTGCTGCTCTAAGCTGACGGCACTTTCACAAACGCTGTAACTGGCAGAAATTCAGAAGTTCCCCCC
>JAABNX020000151.1:5529048-5540034 GCA_015163995.2 Mormyrus lacerda
CGCCCCCCCCCCCCCCCCCCGCGGCTAAAGCTGGTCCCTGCTGCCATGTTAGTCTCAGTAGAGTTTGGGTTCAGGTCTTTCATAGAGCAGCCCTCTAAATGTGCCACGTCTGGTCTTGTCAGCTGGGTAAATCCTGCAGGGAAGAGGGACAGTTTATCTGCATTATGAAAAAAAACCTTTATTGTTAAGTTCCGCTTCCACTGTTACTGGAAGCCAGATTCGGCCTGTAGTCCTGTATTGAAATAATGTTCTCAGTTCTTGCAGTCGCAGACTGCGCAGAAGGTGACTCACCATCTTTGGTAGAGGTAGATCAGGAGCACTGCGCTGTTTCGGAAGCAGGCGACCCGGTGGGCGGTCGGCATGGTGATGATGATGGCAAACGCGGCCTTAATGGAGCTTCTGAACACCTGGAAAAGGAGCATGAAGAAGGATGAGTCCACCAATCTGCTGTCAAATAAATTAAATCCAGAACATGACGGCGGAATAAAAGGGAGGTGAATGGTGAATACTCACGTTACGCACAAGTGCCTTCTGGGATACGTGAGCCACTGATTTCAGCTGCATAAATGAGAGTATGGGAGATGCCAGTTAACAGGATGCCACGGCACCTATAACGGCAAACCCTGGAGGAAATTTGCCGCTACGAACCTCGTAATTAACGACGAGTTGAGGAAGCATGGAGAGAAAGCCAGAGGTATAAACTCCTGTCAAAAACAGATAACGGCTTCATCGTGGGTTTGGACTGCAATGTCAGCAAAATGCCAGACCCCCCACGCTCTGCATCTCCCCAAATCTCTGATTACGTATCAAAGGATGAAAGACAGGCTTACCGTTGGCTAGGCTGCTTATCAGCCATGAGTACAGACTGTTAAAAGGGAGAAGCGGCAAAATTGTTACTTTGGATAAATTAAGACGATATCCGATGCACAATATCATATGCAGAATTTATACCGATTACTAAGTTTTGGGCATCACAATACGCCTCTCTTGAATATTTTGGCCTACTGCTAATCTGCTTACCGAATTGCGGGTGTAAGTAAACTTCCGTAGCATACCAGAATGCCGGCATCCGGGCAAATGTTTATGCCCGTCATCTGAGGCCTGGTGATTATAGCGCATACGCCGCACGATGACCATGTGATATCATGCAGCCCTACAATAAGCTATCGTGCGAGTAGCAGAGCTTTGCCTTACCTTCTGACTTTCATGCACAGCAAAGGGTAAAGAGACGCCCCAAAGCACAGCAGGTACAGCACGTACGACAGCCCCTTCATTGCCTGGGGAGGGAAGCGGGAACGCTCAGTTTTCACGCACCTTCACATCCAGCACTCTGGGCAGCTGCAGACGGTAAGAAACGAATCTCATTCTCGCCAGTGTTTCTCACCTGAGGATCTTCCTCGTTGCTCCTGGTGTCCGACGCGTCCTGTTTCCTGTGCTGTGAAGGGAGGGGCTTTTTGCTCAAGCTTTCTTAACGGATGTACTGTACTGTACTATACTGTACTGTACTGTACTTACTCCTCTCCTTAACACTGTATTTCCAAAACTAATACTTGAATAATTTGCATGAACGCATTTGCCCATTCATCAGCTTTCTGCATATCCAGTGTCAGCTCCAAGCAGTGCCACTAAAGATTCTGGGCCATCGACCCAGATCAATTGGATCATATTCCAAATTTTTCTAGGGCCGCAGTCACTCAGGGGCCCTTGGAATCACCCTAACTTCCCCCCCGCTTTGCGGCGCCCCTGTCTGTGCCTATTCCAGAAACCAGACGGGATGCACCTCCTCCAAAGGGCCAGAGATGCATTTAAACTGAGTCACCAATGAAATATCCACCACACGGGTGACACACAGCTAGCCAGATGTGACCCCCCCCCCCCCATGTCTGGACTAATCACTATGGTAACAGTGCCACCCCCTCCTGCATTACCCACTCATTTAACGTACGATAACATGATTCACTGCTTGCCCAGTTAATCATTTTTCAAAATAAACCCATAAGAGGAAATAGGGGTCAGACTGTTATCAGGAAGCAGAGCAGCATGCACAGGGTGATTAAGCATTTACTTACTCGAGGGGCGGGTCGCGTTCTCCTTGACAGAAACCGGACACCCAAGGCCTTCCAGATCTTCCAGAGACAAAAGCAGCCACGAGAATAAACAGGACATGAACAGTTCAGGTGACGGATCTCCCAGGCAAAGGCTGTGTGCATTTTAATGAATCACTCCTCTCATTTCTTTCGAGTTTCCTGAATTTCCACTGAAACTCAGGGACGCGTCTATAGAGAAGTGAAGGTCTGAAACGCGGGGATGCGTCTATAGAGAAGTGAAGGTCGTCTCCGAGTTCTTTCTGCTCAGTGCACAAAATAAAAACGCCATACTTTCTTAAATAACACCGTAATTATGGCTATGATTCATGTATATTCATGCAGTTCTGGGAACTGCCAAAATTATAGCTGTATCTGAAATGTGCATTTGGGTAACCATGCAGTCTATCACTGAGAGCCAATGAAAATGGGGGCACCCAGGGGGCACCAATCCCATTTGGGGGTTGTACCAATCCAGCCCCGCCATTGGTTCTGGCAGTGCTTAAACCATGACTGAAGCCCTGGTGTATCACGTTGTGTTTTTCTATATACGGGGTACATGAAGAGAGGGACCGGCCAGATACTTCAATGGCAAAGCTGGCCGCAGCAGGGAGGAGCACGAGTGGGCTGGTCTGTCCATCATCAAGCATGTAGAGCAGGACCATGAGCCCGCAGCAGCAGTCACGCAGAGCTGGAAGGGACAGGAGAGGCAGCATTCCACTTGCTGGCCGGTCTGAGAATTGCAGCCTCAACAGACTGGGAACCTCGACTACCTGCTGGGTTGGACACGCCCGCCCTGTTCCTCTCCTTCTTCCACAAGCCGATGTCGTTTTTTAAAGCCAAGACGTCAGAGAGAAACTGAAACACACAAATCATCCAGCTCTCTAAGCCCTGTCTACTGATCCGATTAGCTGTGAGAGTGTGATGGAATTATACAATGAAACGCATAAAAGAGAACAGACTCACGTGGACAGAAGCCACGAGGCCAGCCAGTGCCAAATAGGACAGGTTTGGGTCCACAAAGATGCTTTTAATCTCATCCAAGTCTCTGTCAGAGAAACCTAAAAACAAGCCAGTGAGAAAGACAAGGACTGCAACCGACAGCCATTTTACCAAGCATCTTTCATGGCAGATGCTGGTTTGGATACATTCTTCATTAAAAAAAACACCTTTGGCCTCTGCTAAATTAGCGGTGACTGTATTTCCCCAGAATCGGGCCTCAAACATCGTCCGACCGCGAGGCGACCGGCAGGTGAGTCCCTCACCGAGCTGCCGCAGACTGTTAACGGCGTCCTGAATACGGATCCAGATGCGAAGTTTCCACAGGGAA
This sequence comes from Mormyrus lacerda, assembly GCA_015163995.2. NCBI lineage: Eukaryota > Metazoa > Chordata > Actinopteri > Osteoglossiformes > Mormyridae > Mormyrus > Mormyrus lacerda. The sequence continues at coordinate 5,532,463 of JAABNX020000151.1, forward strand.
ATGTCCTCATAGGAGATGCTGAGGGGGGCTTCTGGGGTGGTGCTCTTTATTTTCTGGAACAGAAGGGCCTTGTCACATTGCCAGTTAGCAAATTTCTGTGATGCATTCTGCGATTATATTTGCTTTCTCACACTTAGGTCTTTTACGTACCATCATGTCCTGCACCCTGTTGGTCAGTTCATTTACGAATAGCAGAGGGAGATACAGCATCTTTTTACCGCTCTGGTATCTGATGGAGTACAAGACACAACTCATCAGAACGCGCTCCTCTCTGTGCGAAGTGTGTGTCTCTAATGCCTCCTGGTCCCTACTGCCGACGTCACAGAAAGCCACCATCCCCGTCCGCGAGCGTCCCCAGGGAGACTTACGTCCTTAAGTAGCGCCGCAGGTCGGTGGGAGGAGCCGCCGTGTCCAAGGGGATATCCTCCGACATGACGCGCAATACAAGCCGCGGCCGCCAGAGGGAGACAGACTGGGCTGCGTCAGACTCGCCAGCCTGTTACAGAAACATCACTTTGCATACGTTGTATCTCACTGACAGTTTCGTGATCATTGACATCTTAACCACAGCATTAATAATCGACCAGAACACAGGGACCCTTCTGCCTCTAGAGAGTAGTCTTACCTGCAGCTGGTTGACGGCTTTACCCTGCATGTGGATTGTGAGCTGTACAGCATGGTGAACTACCATAGGGTCCTGCGAGATGGGAACTCCAGCCCGGTGCAGGAACACGAGGGCGTACAGCGTGCCGTCCATAAGGCCTTTCCCCGGCAGCGAAACGTTCACTTGCCTTCCACCAATAGACATGTTTGATGAAAAATAAATCTTTAATCACAGTAGATTATTTTTTTCTAACTATATTAAACGGGGAACTAGCGCACACCTTTCAAACTTGGATCGTATGTCAAAGTCATCGACCTTCAGAAGTAGCTTTTGTTCACCGCCCGCATCGCGGTGCAGAGACGTGTAGATGCTGAGCTGTTTTATTAACGGGAAAAAACGGAATCAACAGCATTTAAGCAATCAAACCAATTGCATCAAAACGTAGCTTATTAGATTTCGGGCATTTTTTTTCCGCACAGACCTGGAGCCGAGGCTTCTCTGCCAAGTAGGACGGGATGCAGAGGTTGCTTTTGGAGATCTCGCATGGTTTGGTGTAAATAAAGCTGTACATGAACCAGGATGCATGCACAACATAGACGGCAAAAAGCCCAGCGAGCAGGGAGCGGAGAGACGTCCCGCCCGGGGATGCAAAGCGGCAGGCAGGCAGCATGACCGGGTTTTCCGGGGAAAGAAAACCCTGCCTCCTCAAAAAAGCTCTATGTTTCCGCAGGTGACGAAGCGCAGCAGTCACGTCGAGCCAACAAGCAGTTTGCACCCGACAGCAGCACCCGCATGTGCTGTCAAAGCATCGGACCGAGGGATGCTGCTTGATAATCTCAGTCCTAAACCGTGTCAGCCTAACATTCTAACCTTGACCATCAGCCAGGTTTTTATTTAGCTCCTTACTGCACATATCTGAAACTGCGAAGCTGACGTATTGGAGCGTTATCATGCTGACTCCTCCTATCCTCCGTTATGCGGACGCTGTGCTTTTATTATTGGTGACTTGCACATCTGAGCGCTGCTTTTCTGATCCTCTAGACCAGGGCTATACTCAGCTGGCGGAATGCGGTCTGTATGCAGACCGTAACATTTTAATTCGCATGTAGGACGTTATGTGTTCTGTTATGTGCCTTTATGTATGTCAGCATGACAGAATAAGGCTCATCAGAGGCAGAGTGAGGTAGGGGATTGACTTTGGTGGGAGATGCATTATTAACCAGCAGGGGGCGCCAGGTGGGAGGATGCGCCCGAGGGAGGCGGGGAGACTCGGGGCGGTGCCTAATCCTGGCGTGGGAACCCCGCGTCCCTGTGGGGTCAAGATGAAATTGGGGGGGGTGGGGGTGGTTAACACTTCCCCACAGTCACTGGAGACTTATCTATAACGCCGGAACGCGTGTGGTTCCTCTCTTGTTGCTTTCTAATGTTTCTACTGGGAAGTTTTAGTATTGTATTACAATCTCTGTAACGTGAACCGGTTAAGATGCCATTGTTAATTCTTTTTTTGAAGGATATGACGCACAGGTTGCATGAAAATGAACGAAACAATGAAAATTCAATTAAAAGAACTTTTATTTCTAGCCTTGTACATGGATTTCTACTGCTCACATAGAAGAAAATATTAAGTAGTGAAAACAGTAAACACATGGGGGCGCCATTGTCACGGTAACCGATTAAGTTCCATTTTAATCATCTGATCAAAACCGTTTCTGCTGACCATCGTCAGATAACGAGGTCGGGGCCCTGTTTGGGTACTCCAGAAAGGGTTTGAACAGCATTGTGACTAAATCTGCAGACATCAAGTTATATGAACATAATAATGCTCAGGGACTGATTTTGTTATTTAAATTACAAGTTAAAGAAGTAGAAGAATATATGCAGATATGGAGGGTAAGTTGTTCCATAATATAGAGTGTTCTAATGAATAAAGATTTTTAAGCGCAGTGTGGTCTGAAAATAAATATTGCCCCAGTTCTAAATGCCAACAAACGTCATAGATCTCTTAGTCATATATCTGGTTTTGGAATCTGGCATTAAGGTGGATTGTACAGTAGTGTTAGAATTTTGGTCTGCTGCTAACGTATCTAAGTGACACTTCGTTCAAACTGCGAGATGGACTTATAAGCAGCTCAGGAGAACACATCTGCTTTGGGAACGAGAGTGTATGAAAGCCTCCCCAAACGAGCGTTACGCCACACAAGCTCTTCACCGGGTCTCCAGCCCAGGACTTGTGTTTCCAATTAGAAATGGAAAAGTAGGCCATTTCAAAAATAGGCCCTTAACTCATCCTAAATAATTATGTGGCGTCATGTGTGCCGGAGGCCATGCTGCGGAATCACCCACAGGAATGGAAGCGTGGGGTGATTTGGAGAGGAGAAGTCCTCGGGCCTCGGCGGCGGTGGGCTGATGGAGGGGATGGGGACAGGAAGAAAGGGATGGAGAAGAGAGGGGTCGGTGGGGAAGAGATGAGGGGATGGATACTTGACATTCAACACAGAAGAGGGGATGAGGGAAAGAAGCAAGGATGAGGAAGAGGTGATGGGAAGAAGAGTGGGTGAGGGAGAAAAGAGGGGATGGGGAAGAAGAAGGGTTGGGGAAGAGGAGGAGATGGGAAAATGTGGCAGGGCAGAGAATGCTGAAGATTTTGTGTTTCCTCATATAATATATAAAAATCATGAAATTCTACAATTGTTACGTTTTATTTATTTAGCAGGCGCTTTTATCCAAAGCAACAAAATCTTTCTGGAAAAATACAGGTCAGACCATTTGGAGTTAAGGGCTGTCCTCAGGGACCCTGAGATCTGAGCCAACGACCCTCTGCGCACAAGCACAGCAACCAAACCCACTGAAGCTCATACTGCACCCCAGTAATAATGGTGCGTCCTTATAAACCAGTCTGGGAAGATGCCTGGACCATTGTAATATGTTCATTACATCACTGACGGGAGTCACACTGGGAGACAATGCCAGGTTGATTTGGTGTTCAGGAGGAGCCTTGGCAATGGGGACTTTGTCATCAACCTAATAAGCTTGTAGTCAGAGCCACCAGACACAATGCAGGACGGGGGGAGGGGGGGGTAGTCTACTACATGGGTCTTACTGGGGGGTCATGTTGAAGATGCAGTAATCAGGACCCTTTTGAATAGATGTGAAATCTGATTTAGTGTATTATGCAATACACCCACACTGTCACTGTATTTTTGTCAATAATTAGGCAATTCAATGTATCTTTCCCAGTTCATTTAATCTGGGTCTTCAGAATAGACACATTTACATGAACATCCCAGATACAGTAGGATGTCCCAATGTCTCAAAACTGCACCTCACTAATCCCGCAATCCTCCATAATACCCTGACGGCCCACATTTGCGTGTACATGAAGGGGCACACCTTAACTCTCGGGTGACGTGCGCTGCTCCTCCGAGCTCTCTCTGTATGCATGAATAATTGCTTCCATGCCCAACGCTCACCTCTCAGTCCCAGTAGTGCGATTTTACCATGTTTTTCTGTGTCATTTGCAGTGTTTTAACATGAAAGCATGAAGACCTTTTTGATGTTTTTCATTAGTTGTACACGTTGCTGGGTCCGTGAGCCTCACGTTACTTTTATCATCTGCTTCCTTTCGGTTTAAAGAAAAAACTGCTGAATTTCTCGTTTTCTAACTGCTAGATCCCGTTAAGGATTGCGGGGTCACTTCACAATTATCTATCCTAACTTTAATATCACCAACTGACAGTTTATGCTTAGAAGCAACAATTTGTTGTGCTTTAATTTGGGAATTATGTGATGCAATCTGACATAATGTGGAATCGACGCATAATTGTGTTAATATCACTATTCGGAATATTTGAGAGAAAAACAGTGAAGTATTTTTATTTAAGCACATAAATTACCACTAAATACTGATGCTCAACAAACGATCCCGGTTTAGAGGGAGACGCTTTCCTCCCAGTCCACATGCCATCATTCCTTTCTTGCTCGTCACTCTTTTCGGTGCTTCCATATGGCCCGAGTCCCCGTCAATCACATACGGCCCGCCGGCGGCTCCCTGCGCTATAAGCTGCTCTGATATGGCTGCGTCTGGTGGACGGTAATAATACCGTGCGACTCAAAAGAAAGAAGGACAGAAAGAAAAGAGGAAGACGCAGAAGAAAGGAAAGCGGCGCCGTGCGGAGAGGGAACGGCGTGCTAGATGACATAAGTGCGCTTCATCATTCCTGTTCAGAGGGCATAACGCTGGGAGCGTCTGAGATCTTACAGAAGAAGTGAAAGAAGAGGGGAAAGAGGGTGCGAGAAAGTGAGAGAACGGAAAAGCTGCGATCATCACCGGAATGATGAAGAGCATCTGGATCATCTATACCATCGGACTGTCAGTTTTTCTTTCGGGAACCAGGGTAAGTGTGGAGGGGGATTCGGGAGCCGCCGTGAGCCAGTGTCACTCATCACCTATAACCCCGGATAAACTGCCCCGGAGCTTTAAAGTCACAGACCGCGGCGCTTGGGCTCCTCCGGTACCGTCCCGTCCGGACATGAGCGGTACCCACCAAAAAATGTTGATTCCCCCGGTCTGATTAAAAGCGGAGACGGGCATCGGGGTGCGGTTTCATTGCGATGACAGTGGCGACAGACTTACAGTAGTTAAGTGTAAAAAAAAAAAAAACAAACATCTGTAAACCATGTGTATCATGTTTGTTAATAATGCCATAGACTGATGAATACAAGTGTTCCTTATTTATTTACTCGCGTTGTTACTTATGTCTATAAACAATTACTATTGTTATTATTATTGTTCTTTTCAAATTTTGTAAGACCGATATAAAATGGTATCGGACTGATTGTGAGGAAAACAAATTTTCCCCGGAAACACTGTAGGCTAAATAAAGCCTACAGTGTAAATTAAGAAATCTTTAGGGGAACTTGGGAAATCACAAGTTAAATACATTTAATGAGGTTCGTCTTTGTGTCCTGCTGCTGGAGAAATAATAATAATAATAATAATAATAATAATAATAATAATAATAATAATAATAATAATAATCACTGACGTGATCAGTGTTGAGGAGACAGTTTGAGTTTCTCTTGAAAAAAAGCTATCATTAAAAGCAGCGTGGGGTCTGAAGATTAATTAATTAGATTAGTGCTTGCTAATATCCGTATTCAAATGCTCAAATCTCAATGACTGTGTATGTTGCAGATGCCGTGATGAAATTATTTTAATTTCTGAATGCTAGTACATACTGTAGGAGCTTCTTTGAAGTTTTGGCTTTTCTGAGACGCAAGTGTAGCTAATTTAGTTTAGATTGCTATTATATTAATAACGGAATAGAACGAACGTTATGTGTTTGATTTGCTTTTGGGATTTGCCAGACGCTAAAATCAATCAGACTTTAGCCCTGAAATAAAATTAAATATGTTTTGAGAGAAATATATTATTCTGATAGCCACAGATTTAAAAAGCATTACTTTGGCTCAAGAATCATCAAAGTCTCAAGAAATTCTCAGATCTCTCAAGAAATCAGTATTTTATAAATATTCCTTAAAAATAAATATTTTAAATTATTTTAAAAATATTCATTGAATAAGAAATATTAATTGTAATGAACCATTATGGGGAAAATTCTCAAAATTATCTATAAATCCACCCATCTCTGCATCTTCCAGTTGCATTTTCAGGTCCGGATCATAGGGGGAAATTTTTGGTTTAGTACAGTGTTTCTCAATTTGGGCCTCAGGGACCTACAGACAGTTTATGTTTTTGCTCCCTCACAGCACCTGGCATGGAGCTGAGAGGTAGCAAAAATGTGGTCTGTCTGGACGGGACCTGGGGAGAAGCAAAAACGTGGACCGACTGTGGGACCAGATTGGGAAATATTGGTTTAGTCAGTGCTGCAAGCCTTTGCAAACAATAATTAGTTAATTGAAAACTGTCTTTCTCTTTGCAGTCGTTTTGATTTTGATAGTTCTTGTAAGCAGTGAAGTTGTCAACGGCCGGACCGAATGCTGTCTTTGCCTTCAGTGGCATTGTCTGATTTATAATCACCGTAGTGGTGCTGCTCATTCCTGTTCCTGGAGATCCACCATCCTTGCAGAGCTTAGATTGCAGTGTGATGTAATTGAAAATCGAGAACTCAGTGTTGTTGAAACTTGCTTTTTTTCTCTCTCTCTTTTTTTGCTACAGCGGTTTTGGTTAAAATTTGATGATGTGGATGAGTCATCTCTCAGTAGTGCTTCACTTGCCTTGCTTTTAGACGCTCTTCAGCACGCTGTTTCCTGTCGCCTAGCTTCTCAGGAACTGGTTCCTCTTTCTCTAGGCACCAGATACAGACACCAGTGTCCTATTGAGTCGTTGCTTTCCAGTAACTCACCCTAATGTTCAAGTGGTCTTTATTTCCAGATTGAATCTTTGCTTTCCAGTAACTCACCCTAATCTTGAAGTGGTCTTTATTTCCACTGTATTTTCCAGTCATTTGCAGTCTGCTATTAGGATGCAAAGGGGTTTCTGGATGACACCAGGTTTCCTGGGAGCAGATTCGCAGCTTTTGGTCTTTGCTGCAGTTTGCTCACATTTTCTTGCATATGCTGTACTATCCAAAGCACTGGGGCGATGCGTTGGGTTAGGAGTTCAAATCTCGGAGGTTCCCTCCTGGAGGTCAGCGACAGTCAGGTTAATCGATATGTCTGAATTACCCCTAGTACATGATTATTTTTGTGCGAGGGCAAGTTTGTGCCCCAAGTTCAGAGGCATAACATGAGGGCAGGCAGTAGCCTGGGGCCCTCGAGCTGGGAGGCCCCCCCAAGGACAGCGATTACATTCCACATTACAGCAGCAGATCTGCTTTATTTGTGTATTTGCTTTTTCTCAAAATTGAAAATAAAGGACTTGCGTTCATTTACTGCAGTATCCGGTCCCGAACCAGCAGGATGAGGGACAGCTTCTTCCATCAGGCCATCAGACTGCTTAACACTGA
>JAABNX020000151.1:5599331-5610162 GCA_015163995.2 Mormyrus lacerda
TTACGTGAAGCATCGAGACATAAATAAAAGCTTACTTATTTCCTCAGGCGGCTGTAACAATCATTTCAGCATAAATCACAATGTTTTTCACAACATGACTGACTGATAGTGTTTCTGTCTTATTCAGGTATTACTCCTATTATCACTGTTAATTTGTGTAATTGATTAGACATAAAATCTCAGTGCCATAGTTTTGAAAATATTTATTTTTAGAAAATACCATAACTAATACATGTTGAGAAAATCATCTAGGTGGCAGCAGAGGACGGCTTCTGAGGATCACAGTTAAATACAGATTTCTGACGAAAACTAAATATAATAAATGATGAACATAAACCATCTACCACACAGAGCTGAATCACTGAAGTCAAGTAAATGTACTAAATTCTGTTATTACTGCTTCTTTTGTCTGCTTGTACAGAAATGCAAACACACACAGGGTCTGTCTTACCTTTCAGGTCTCTTTGTTTTATCCTCCGCAGAGGGGCTCATTTCAGAAGCAGCTCCTCTCTCCTTATCCTCCGCAGAGGGGCTCATTTCAGAAGCAGCTCCTCTCTCCTTATCCTCCACGGAGGGGCTCATTTCAGAAGCAGCTCCTCTCTCCTTATCCTTCACGGAGGGGCTCAATTCAGAAGCAGCTCCTCTCTCCTTATCCTTCGCGGAGGGGCTCATTTCATAAGCAGCTCCTCTCTCCTTATCCTCCACAGAGGGGCTCATTTCATAAGCAGCTCCTCTCTCCTTATCCTCCACGGAGGGGCTCATTTCATAAGCAGCTCCTCTCTCCTTATCCTCCATGGTGGGGCTCATTTCAGAAGCAGCTCCTCTTTTTCCTCTCTTCTTTCCCATTTTTGTGCTGATCCAGACCTGATGACTCCTTCTGGGTTTTCTGTGAACATAGAGGATAAACAGATACATACATACTGTCAGGTCCGGACCACGCCCCCACCGGTCGGGCCACCCCTCCTAATCTACAAAATTGGTCTCACATGAGCTGGCAGCAATAAAAGGATTCGCCTCACTCTCCTCGGCGTGAGGTATTGTTGATCCCATATGACTTACTGAGCGTTATTCTTCTTGTCCTGTCTGCAGCCCTAGTCCCGTCCCTTCGTGTCGACTCCGTGAGCCCCCACCACCTCTACTCCTGCCCGTGTCCGCCCTTCCTACGTCCTGTGCTCCCCATCGGCTTGACTTCCCCGGGTTCTTCGACCTCCAGCACCGTGCCCTGACTACGCCTCTTGATCGCCCCTTTCAGTTCTGGTTACTAAGAAAACCCGTCCACGGACGTCCCGATCCCTCGAGTGTTCTGTGCTTCGTAACACATACACAATATCTTGTACTCAACACTTTACACTGAACTTACACACAGGGTCTCCATTCTGTTACTCTGACACATTTCATATGTAGTATTACATTTAGTGACTGAGTACTGGAGTTCATGCCACATTTCATTATTTTATACATGAATAATAATCGGATCTCTGTGATGGGTTGGCGCCCCATGCTGCCTGAGACAGGTGATGTAAATGAGGTCCCCCTGTACAGGAGCCAGCTTGCCGACGCAACGATACTTTTTGTCCAAAATAAACACGCGAGATGCGTGAGGTAGAAGTGACAATTAATTTAGTATTTTTTTATCCTACATAACTTATTGTGACATGTGGTTCTGTACATCTTGTAGTCAGACATGTAGATACGTTAAAATAAGGTTTGAACATCCACGCACAGAGAAAGTTGTTTGCTGTTGATCAGACCCAGTTATGAAAATTCTACTCCCCCCCCACCAAAAACAGGGGCAGACAAACTTCTCTGGAGGCCCATTGCTGATGGATAGGGGCCCCTAAGTGGGAATCCGAGCTATTTTTGGAGCTGAAAGAGAATTATAAGGGAATTAAAAACGATGGAACATCAATAAGTGCGGTCATTCCCACAGCAGCTTGTGTTCATACTACATTTGGGTGCGAATGCTGATGGTCACGGTCAGTGCTGCACAAAGTGGTGATATTCCACCATTTTCCATACATCGCTTAAATAATCTTGGATGAATTAATGCCAGTAAAACTCATCCGCGATAAGTTGGTTGTTCAAATGCAGCTGTGTAGTAGATTAGTCTAGCTGGATCCATTCATCCAAGATGATTGCGTGCATTCAAATTCAAAGATTTAATATGTGCTATAAGAAACGCATCAAAAGTGGCCCAAAGGTGGTCACCTGGCCTCGTACAAGATGGTGGGTTAGGGTCTTGCTCGGCCTCTAACTATTCTATATCTCCACCATTTAATCTGTACATTTTTATTATAACAGCTCCGAATATATTTGAACGATGTATGTCGAAGCCTCAACGGGATAAGGACTTTCCAATTTTTTCCTCAACTCGTTCTCATACTGACAAGAAAAAAATCGCCCCAACAACTAGCTGCTAGTCAGGAAGATGAGGACTCTCATGCTAGCCCAGATGGTACTGACTCTGTACTGGACTGAATACTAACTCGTCTAGAGGGTACCCTGAACATTATAAGAACATCAATCTCTTCCAATCAGAGATCTCTTTCTAGCTTATCAAACAAGGTGACAGAAGTTCCTCTTGCTGCTCTTGCTGCACTCTCCGAGGTTCCTGCGCCTCCTACCGCACCCCCTGAGGTTCCTGCGCCTCCTGCTGTGCCCCCCAAGGTTCCTGAGCGTTGATCGCTCCGCCTTCCTCCTCGCCTCCTTTGGCATTCCCTCCTGCTCCTCCCTTGTGCTCACTGGCTCCGGCTTTGTGGTCGCCTGCTGCCACCGCAGCGTGCGCTTCTTGCCTGCCGGGGTTCCCTCCGTCTCCCAGTTTCCCCCCACCCTTTGCCTCCCTGCCCTCTACCTTTGTGCCCCCTGTGTTTGTTCCTTGTCCGTCTGTGCCTCTGGTCCCCTTGTGCCCTCTGTGGGTATGCCCCCTAGTGTGGTCCCTCCATTTTCGTTTTCCCGGGTACTATGCTTCCGTTGTTGGTGCCCCTGTGTCTGTCTGTCTTCCCTGTCCTGTGTCAGTTGTTCTTCAAGTCCTCCATGTGCCTGTTCTGAGTGTCGGTCTTGGAGTTCCTGTGTGATCAGCCGTTTTGAGCTGTTTTCATTAGTTTTGTGTGTTTAAGTCCATGTCAGAGTATGTTTCCTTAGTTCTGTCATTGTATTGTCATTCTGAGCTTGTTGCCTGTTCCTGATTAATCCATGTACAGTAATCCCCGATTCCCTGATGTCTGTGTCTCTATCTCTGTTCCGCGCCCCACATGTAACGTGACAGTGTAGTGAAACTTTTATGGTCAGATATAAAGTTATTAGTCAAGGCCTGGGCGGTATTATAGTAGCCTGGTGTACCACAGTATTTTGAAACCCTTCACGACAAAAATTGCATAGCCCAACCCGCTCGTGAATTTTATTGCCAAGATACCATATACTCAGTAAGATGTCTGGACAGTATGAAAAATTAGATATGTGGGCACCTCCGGCCCTCCTCATACAGCTGCTCACCATAACTACGACAACAGATATTCTTTCTCTTTGTGCCAACATACAGACAACAACTGAAAGGGGCCAAACCAGCTACGACAACAGTTAAACTATGGACTCCAGAGGCAATCGACATGCTGCAGGGCTGCTTGGAGTACGCCGACTTGGAGTCCCTAAGGGGTCCTGAGGACAATAATAGTACTTTTGCTGATACTGTATGCTCACATATCAACTTTTGTAAACAGAACTGTCTCTCAAGTACACAGTAAAACCCCCAGCGCTGAATTAACACTTACAGTGTTTATATGAGTAAAAGTGGTTTCAAATGAATAATGTAAAAGCCCCAAAACACTGTAAATGTTCATTTAACACTGGGAATTTTGCTGGGCAAAACCTTCACTGTAGATACAATAATGTCAAGTATAAACTGCGATATGACCAAACACCCATATCCCGAAAATGATAATATATCAAGGCTACACCTCATATTTCTGTATTTTTTTCTACAGATCAGCTACAATAGAAACTGGACAAAAACCTGCAACTTATAAGGAGCAGGGTATCAAAATTAATATACAAAATCCATTTCAGTTGCAAAAATTGCTCTATATTTTTGTGGATATAATTTTACACAACACAAAAATCCACATTTGTGGATGGTGAGGTACTTGTGATGTTTTTCTGAAGATCAGCTGTGGTGTACTTACTTCTCCGTTACTAAAAGCAACAGTCCATCTAAAGTGCAAAACAGAATTAATGGACTAATAAGTATAATCCTACACGATACAGGCATGTCCAGTTAAGTTTGCTTTAAGCAATAAACTATGGGGGAAAATAAACACCGTGTAACTTTCATATGTGTGTTTTTATACGTAATACGTCCTAAAAGGAGGGAAGTCACAAATAATACAGGATAGACAGGATGTGATCCACAAATTTGCAAAACATGTTTTATGTGTATAAATCGCTCTGTATTTTTGCGGATATGATGTTAAACAACACAAATAAAATAATTAAATATTTATTTAGTTAAATATTCGTAGTTCTTGGTGCATATTTTGGTACATATTTGTCTTATTTGTATTTTGTTACAAATAATAAAGTCCAATGAAAATTTCCATACTAGGTGCCACATCCCATATGGTGGCGTGTAACCTTGCAAACTGTAATCCAAATGATGAAAAAATGCTGCCACAAACAATGTATTTGGACGCACATTTATGATTGAAAGATTGTTGGTTCGAATCCCCGACCACTGAGGTACCCTGAGCACTGAATTAGCTGCCTCCTGCTATATAATGATGTCACATAAGGGTTAAATGCAGAAGATACATTTAATAAATGCTGGTTTGGGAATATATTTATTAAACGTATTTAAAAAGTTATTTAAAACAGTCTAATGTATTGACTTTTTGTAATCTTCATTCACGTTCTGAGTATTTTCTCTGCACCTCCAATAACCACGATCCATTCCAGGCCGAATCCTGGCAACGGCAAAGTATACACACTATATAATTTATGTCCCTGTATGTACAAAGTTATCCAAAATTAATGGCACTGAGAAGTATTATAGTTACGAGACACGCGTGATTCCCCGGCCACAGATGTGCAGCGTACCGAGAGTTTTAATATTATATAATATGCACTTACACGAACAACTATTAGCTCTATGTATCAATCATATGTATATATTATGTGATTCTATGTGATCCAAATGAATTCCGGCACTGTTTTTGGCTTACACGTCGTCTGCAAGTTTCCGCGAACAATTTCCGTTTTTTTCCGTTTAATTCCGATTTAATTCTTCCGTACCAACTTGCGTATAACCATAATGTCAAATGTGCAAATGTGAAGGAATTACTGTATGATCTTACCTTGTGATATCAAATTGTCTGTATGTTATTCCAGAATCTAATACTGTACGCGTTCCTTAACAAAATGGCTAATCCAGCTGTATTTTTTTTTATTATTATTATTCCAGCTGTAAATTACTTTCACTTTGCAGTCAGCAAATGATCAGCTTCATATCAAACGCGGAACGGATCTAAGCGGATGTGGTCACGGACTCACAGTGACATGGCGTACCATTCTGGGGGATATTATCCATGTAACTTAACATGCAAAAATAACAATAAGAGAAAAGGAACAAGCTCCCGCCGACGCTTAATTCTGTCAAAACGCACATTTTGCATTATATTTGTGCTCATACCAGGGCTTTGGTAAATACTATTTATTTATTGGCCCAGAGATGTCGCTGTTGGCTATTTTCTCGAGAATATTATAAAAGACATTATTACAACAACAAAAAGAGATTTATGTGGACCTAAATTACTGTAGGTTCTTGCTCCAAGTGAAAAATAAAACATTCTCTTCAAATAGGAACCAAGTCTGATACCAAGTCGGAAAATTACACAGAAAACCAGGTGGGTTGTCCTGCCTTCTAGGAAGATGCATCACATCTATCCACCTATTCTCCAGAACCACTTTTGTGATGCTAGGAAACAGGGCACCTGAATCCCATCCAGGAAGCACATCCACCCTGTCCTGGGTTTGTTCCTGCCTTGTGCCCCTAGCAACCTGCAGGTCTCTCTGTCTCCGAGTCCTCAGCGCTCTCCCTGCTCGCCTGGGTCCCGATTCATCTCGACCGAGGAGGACCCCAGCAACCGACGCTCACCAACCTTCACTTGAGTCCCCAAGGCTCCCAGGGGCATCTGGCCATCCCATAATCACCCTGCTACCAGCCCTCATGTCTTGCCCCTTCACACCTGTCTCTGTCTGCCAGTCCTGTTCCATGTACACATATGCATGCCCTCACTGTCTTCCCCTGCTCAGTCACTGTCCTCCCATGTGTAGTTTTCTTTTCTTTTCTTTTTTTTTTTTTGCAAATTTAGTGAATTTTTCAGCATTCAGAACTATAGCGGTAACTTTTGACCCAAGAGGACGCTGTCTGAAAGGGATGTCCAGGTGAATACATTGGCATAGAATAGAATAGAAGCTTTATTGTAATTGTATACTAAATACACAATGAATCTAGGAGAAAATGAAATAAAAAGGCCTCATAAAAAGTTACACATCATACAAATAAATACTTGTATGTTTATGCACATGTAAAAACAGGCAGCCATGGGGGGCAGGTAGTAAATATAAAATATACTTTTAATAAATAAGATTACTGATAATGATTATTAGTGCATTGGTTTTGTGATCACTAAAGACTTACATTGCACACATAATTATTTTTCTTGTTTACTTAGTGATCTTATGGCCCAAAGGAAGAAACTATTTGTCATGGCACAGCGGGAAAAAGGTGATGATAATTTATTAACAAAGAGCACAAACAGCAGAGATCATGAGAGAAAAGGACAATGAAACGCCGAAGTAGAGATGAAGCCGGTGTAGTGGCTGCCGCAGGATGGATTCCTCCCCCCTTGCAGACTTAACTAGGAAGGTCCTATAGAACCACCCCCAGGTGAGCAGGTGTCTAAATTAGACGGGGGGGGGGGACAAACAAGTCGCCAGCAGAGGGAGCAGAGCAGTATGTGGAGCTCGTCACCAGAGGAAGGAGAGGAGCGCCAGAGTAAGGACCCGCCTTTCCATTGGGTTCAGTGCTGTATCTTTATTACTGCAGTACTGAAGTGAGCGTATTGTGTGCCACAATGTATCTCATATTCTTATTCTAAATGGAGCGGATTTAAAAAGAAACAAACCAAAATATAAAATACATCAGGATTCCCGAAAATGAAAATTATGCTTTTCTGGTCATTTAGAATCATATACTGTGCATCAGTGATGATCAAACATGTTGTGAAATCAGAAAGCTGTTTACATAAAATTTTTGACCAAAAAATAAGATACATAATAAAATAATAATAAAAAACAGATGCAGTCAGAATAGCAAACCAACTCATGACCTACATCCATTATCCAGTCCCAGTTGCCTTATTTCCTTCTTTTGACCTGTGTTCAGTAAAAATGACATTGTATTCACATACTACTGAAGGTTGATGCTGGTTCCACTGGATACTGGACATTGAAGCAGTAATCACTTCCAAACATGAGTCAGATTGCAAAGATGAAATTTGGAATTTCTGCATTCACAATAGACCAATCATCACTCAGCATACAGAGCTGAGAGGAATAGCAGGAGGGGCCAATAGAAAAAACAAAGCTTTTTAGCTTTTTATCTTAAACATGCAACATCCAAATTTTAGAGATCATACAGCAACATTTTATCCAGCTAACCTAATTTTTTTATGTCTTTCAGGAATAATTTATACATTTAATTTAACTAATACAGTGAAGGTTGTCAGTCAGTACCTCGTCAGACAGGCATGTTTGTTCGACATAACGGAAAGGATAGCTCTTTGTTTCATCAAAATAGGAGAGCAGGAGAAGCACCGTGTCCTTGACATCTTCATTTGATCCTCTCATAACTGCCATCTGTGTAACAGCCAGCAAAACGCGTTTGTTCTTCTCAGCACAGGCTGCTCTTATGAAGTGCAGGAACCTCTTGCATGTACCATCACGCCTTTCTCTTGGTCTTCTGTTCTGTAAAACACAAAAAAGTAATTATTTACAATGTTGGAATTGTAACAATATTTTTCTAGAATAACATGTGAGTAGTTAAAATTCATTTACCTGTCTGCTTCCAATATGATATTAACTTTCTAGTTTGATTGGACTGCAATATTCAGATCAGCTTCATCAACCAATTTCAAATCTTCAGAGGTCTCCACCATAAGCAATTTTAAGGTGTCCATGAGAGCATTCTCAGTCAAGACAAGGAGGCCAGGCAAAGCCGCAGCAATGACAGTTCTAAGGTTTGGTTTGTTCAGCTCAGATTCTCCCAAATCTAAACTCAGAAAAAGCACAAAAACACACACTGCTGTCAAACACTAAAAACATACTCCAATACACTATGTTTTAACGAAGTTACTTGATGCCTGTTAGTTATGTAGGACGTCAAAGGATAAAAATCAAGTAGGTCTTTGGTGTTGATACACTGAATCCTTTGCTTATTCAGCACTTATAGATGGTACTGAGGAAGGAAGGCTGCAGTTAATACTCTAAGAAAATGTACAACTGTCTCATCCTCTATCAAAATAAACATAAATTCCCCAAACGTTGTCCTTTCTTGTATGATGTGTCTTTGTATGTTATTTCCACTGAGATCTTTGCATTAGTCTCAGTAAAATCAAGACGTCTCGCTGCATCTTTTATTGCATCAATATAAAATTCTGAGCAATATGCATAGCTGTCCTTCACTTGCAATATTTGGAACACTGACCCTCTTGATAAACAGCCCTGGAATATCTGATGCCTTTCACATAGAGCAAGACAAAGATTTTTTAAATGCCCAGCACATTGTTTGAAATAATGCATACTTTCTAAACACACGGTCCACAATCGAATCAGTGGACCAAATTTTAAAGTCAGGGCAGGATAGTGCCGCAAATAATGATGCCTTGGTTTCAGGATATTACCTGGGAACAGAGACGATCTACAATGCAAATATTCTTGGATGAGCACATCAAGGTAAAGCTACCTGAGATATGGAAATTTTCTGTGCACAAATCATCTCAACTAGGTTGGAGAGTCAACTGCCGTACATCATCATCTGGATCTAGCACTCTGTCAGCCACTAACACAGGTAGCAGTCTTAAAAAGGTCCCACTCTGTACAGCATGGCCTGAAAGCTTAAGCCCCTGAGAACTGACTTTGCATGGCATACTCAAGGCATCAGTCCTACTGTATCTGAATTGTTTAATGTGCCTAATTAGTATGGAGTAGCTGAACCACCTTTTCTCCTTAATTAAGTACTTCAGGTACAGTGCTTAATCATTTTAGAGCACCCACCACACGACGAACCACCTCAGGGATGAGAACCTGAGTGCAGCCGTGTGGCAGGTGATACCTCAGCACCACACTAGTCTGAATGGACCCGTGTGAGTTTTTTCCAGTGGCTGGAGAGCCAGTCCTGCCACCAACCCCCAAAATTCCCTGTAAGTTGAAGGACAAAAAAACAGATCCCAAGCGTCAGAGCTACCACTCTGCCTACAAGAAGGTCATGCCCTAAGCAAGGTGGTAAGCATGGCATGCAAACACTGCAGTGATTAAGGGAATTAAACACCGACTCAAATGCGGTATTTTCAACATGTCGTTTGTCCTCAGCTTACAAAAGGCGCAAGGCAGAACTGTAGCTTTCAGCTGTGCATCTGGGGCCAGACACATTTGGGTTAACTTTAAAATCCCTTTGTGTTACTTGGAATTGTCTACAAAAGTATTCAGAGACAGTAAAATTCTCTGCGAATCCCCCAATGTTATGTGATCCTAAATTATCACCAGCAATACAATACGGCTTTTCACCAGACAGCGTACAACACGTCTTTCCATAATAAGCTCTGTCAAGTGAGGGGTGAGCAACATAGTGGCTGTCAGGGCCGCTGTCCAGCGAGCGGGCAGGAAGCGTGGAAGGACAAGGCAGGCAGACGAGGATCCAAAATGAAACGGGTTTATTGGGAAAACACGGCAACCAAACATCAATGACAGACCTACTGTAGGGAAACAGACTTGAACGCAGACTAATATACACAGGACAAGCCGAACATAAAAGGCAACAGCTGGGCACAATCGGGGAAGCACACTGGGTGATGAGGGGGCGTGGCTCACACGAGGTCTGGACGCACAGGTCATGACAGAGGCCTTATGCTAATTAGCTTGTCCGTTTTAAAGTATGTCAAGTTTTACTTAGAAAAAATGTATTTAACGTACGTTACTGATGATTTTTAAAAAATTTTTTGCTTAGTCATGTCAACTGTTTTTTTTTTTTTTTTTTTTTTCCCTTGTCGAGTCCGGCAGTTTAGCAAGCAGGATGTTAGTCTGGGTGCCTTATTGTGCCAACACTTTTATTTTGCCAAGTGGAGCTTCGGATTTAAGCTCCTCTTGTTACTTGAGGTATACTCTATATTAATCATTTTTATGTTATTGTGCCACAAAGCCGGAGCTGACAGGGGGAGTTTGGGGGAAAGAGACAGACAGAGGAAGTGAGAACAGAGAGAAGGGGGTGAGAGACAGGTGAAGTAGAAAAATAAATAAATACATAATAAAAATAAAATAAGGAGGGGGGTCAGAAAGAGAGAGAGAAATAATACATAACAAACAGCAGAACAAAAAGGAAAGAGTATTAAAAGGACATCTTCTGCATCTTACTGCTGGACACTGTATCATCACACCAACTGCTGTATCTGAAAAATAAGATCCGGGGACACACACAAAAAGTATATATACGCAGAAACCAGTGGTACCATTATGACATGGGAATACGCTTGTGCCGGCATCTGCTTCTGGAATTAAATACGTT
>JAABNX020000151.1:5626868-5647039 GCA_015163995.2 Mormyrus lacerda
CCCCCCCCCCCCCCCCCCCCCCAAGGATTGCCGTTGAGTTGTTTTTTCACCATAGAGAACAATAAGCAAAGTGTGCTGGCAGAAACCAAGCTGTGCTGCATTTGATGCAGTTTTACATGCGGTTACAGATATGCATCATTCGGTTCGAGTTCTTTTCGATGTTGTTTTGTTAACGGTGCAGTTCCAGTTGGGTATTATTCCTTTATATGGGCCTGCGATTGAACAATTGGAGACATTGGGTTGGTCCAAACATGCACACAGATGGGCACATCCTTCACACGTGTAATGATGTCTCGCCAAGTTTTACTCACTCATGTCTCTCCTCTTCTTCCAGATCCCGTCCATCGTTCGATCTATCCACCGGGACAAAATCCTGTCCCTGCGGCAGCAGACACAGTTCCTCTGGGAGGCGTACTTTTCATCTGTGGAGAAGATCGTGCTGACGACGCTGGAGGTAGGCGGGCCGTCTCTGTGCGAGACCACTGGCCATTTCTCTACTCAAACTGTCAACACGATGCTATGAGAAGATAAAAGCTTTTATAGCCGATACTGAGTAACAATTACAGATGTAACGATACACTAAACTCACGGTTCGATACGATTCAGAGTTGAATAAAATACTGTTTTAAAAAAATCCCAAATCAAAATAAGTAAATAAAAAAAAATTCAAATAAATAAACTAAAATTTAAACTTTTTAGCGTGGTCTGGCTCTTTAATAATCTGCTCTCTGCCGGTGGTGAATTAAGCTCACTGTGACGCTGGTGGACATGCTGAAGCGTGTTCGTTGTGCTGTTTGTGTATGTTATCAGTCCTTTACAATGTTTGCACGCAGTTTTTGTCTTTGTGCTTTTCTCACCGTGTTTACCAGAATGCTAAAATTCTGCAACGACTTAAGATCGAGCGGTGCATCCATCCATCCATTTTCTGAAATCCTAACTGGGGTCGCGGGGGGACCGGAGCCTATCCTGGAAACAATGGGCACAGGCGGGAACCAACCGCGGGCAGTCGCCTACACACCTCAGGGCGCACACACTCACAGGGCCAATTTGTACTCACCAATCAATCTAGCCTGCACGCTTTTGGACCGTGGGAGGAAACCGGAGCCCCTGGTGAAAACCCACGTGAACATCAGGAGAGCGTGCAAACTCCACACAGAACGGACCCGGGACAAGCCCTCTTGCTGTGAGGCAGCAGCGTAAACCACTGCGCCACCGTGCTGCCGGGGGGGGTGTGGCCTCAATTTCATATTCGCTCGCCATCTCACGTTCAGGCAAAACCAAAAACGTATGACGTAAATGCGCAGTGACATCCGACGTCGAACTGACGTCGTGAAATCGAATGTAATATCGCAGCAGTTTTTCTGTTAAAGTACCGTGAAGTGGTCCTAAAGTAGAGAATCATTTTCCACATCAGCCGTTTTAAATCGTCATACATTTACATCGATTTTTAACCAGTTCGCAATTCATGGTTGCATGCTTAGTAATAATGAAAGATTAAGCTTGGTATAGCAAATAACTGTCGTAGGAATCCGCAGCGTAAGGAAGACAGTCGCCCACCGTACAGTGATGACCTCAGCCATGAGGGTCAGGTCCGAAACAGTGTCCGTTCACTTCCGTGTCCCGGGTCACGACTTGCTTTGCACAGCTTTTCTCCTGGTAGGAATCCCACTGACCCAGATGGCTACTTCAACTGCTCTGCCCATATTTCATAATTATTGGCCTTGTCCAGCCAAATTTCTTCTGCTGTCTGAAATTCGTCCCATATCGCTCAGCTGTTTGGACAATGATGGAAATGGCAATGATGTTTGTGTCAAGGCGTCATCTAAGTTTCCAGATATCCCGTACGTTTAAAGTTCACCCCTACCCCTGCAGCGAGAGTTCACATCAAAGCACGTTTAGAAATGTTTTTGTAAAAAGTGTGCTTTTATTAATTATTATTATTAACTCATTTGCATTTAGCTTGATAGTACAACCGGCATCTTTTATTAGATTATTATTGTATATTTAGCTCGATAGCGATAAGTTGCAGGATGCCTTGACTCTGCATCTTTGCGATTGCATCATCGTCCTAACAGCTGAGCGATACATCACAGGTGGAACGAATTCGGACGGCAGAAGAAATTCGACATAACAGCCTCCCTCGTCTCTCTGTGGTTACCCCTGCTCTCGATGGCGCTTAATTGTGTCATTAATTTAATCTTTTGTGCCCGATTGAACGTCTTCTTTTGACAGTGTGCTGTAAATCGTCGCTTTGAGGTGGTCTTTGATTATTTATTTGTGAGAAATAATGTTTTGAATCTTTAATTGAATTCTTAATTGTGTAGCTAATTACATTTTCCCCAGACAGATGTTGCTTTGTTGCCTTGTGTTTTGCATTTACGCGGGCAGCTGCTTGGAGCAGACCACCTCCATTGTGTGACTGTGTATCTCTCTGGAAAGCCCAACACGCAAACCCTTGTTTGGATGGAGAATCAGAGAAGGCCTATCTGGATTGAAATGCCAAAAAGCAGCGCTTCATTCTTATCCTGGAAGAACATATTGAGTCATATTGAGTGATGTCACCAGCAGTTACTGTGAACGATTATGTATTTAGTTCTGTTGAAATTATTTAGATTCTAATTTAAAAGCAGAGAAACTGCCAGGCCTGTTCTGTCTCCCAAGATGGTTGGAATGCAGAGTGCTGGACTCTCATGCCATGTGGGTTTAGTTTAGTCTCCTGAGATGGTCAGTGTGTGGCTCTGGGGCTCCATGACAGAGGGTCTGGGTTAGACTCCTGAGGTTGCCAGTGTGGCCCCGGGGCCCCGTGACATGACATAAGGTCAGGGTTACATCCGCTGATTGTTTGCGTTCTCACTGCCAGATCATCCAGGACCGGCTCCTCCGGCATGCATCCCGCAGCACCGTGATGTGGAACCGCCTTCCTGGGGGCCTCTTCGCCTTGCCGCATTACTCCACCTACCTGGGGGACTTCCCCTTCTACTACGCCCAGCTGGGTGTGTCCCGGGGGGCCGCCTAGGGGATTCCAGAGAAAATAATGATTATGATCCTACAAGAGATGTTACATTAAAATGTTCTGGGTTACTTACTTTACAGAACTTCATATTCCTATAAGTAGAGTGCTACTTTAGGATTAGGTTTTTAGGTTTTTATAGTTTTTGGAGCATTCATTTAGCTAATTTAACGATGCCCCACATTCCAGTATACAGCAGCAGTATCCCTTCTAGGGCTGTATCTCTCCAGGATTTAACCTTTTTCCCATTTAGGAATAAAATTAGAGGCATTCTACACTTGCAGCGACAGGCACTCAATCATCTATCTATTTATTTGCCTGTCCTTGGGGGTGTTATCGTGATCTTCTTGATAGATGGGATGATGCCAGTCTCTGGGGAGGGGGGCAACATGCTTATAGGCATCGCTAAATGATTTATGCATTTATTTATCAGCAAGTTAACAGTGAGTATTTAGGCGACATAAGACTATTCTAAGCGTGATATAGAGAACAGGCTCCTTTAAGGAGTGACGCAGAGCACTTAATTAAACCAGGACCAAACGTTAGCTCTGCATGTACTCACAGTATTACCACTAAGCCACCCTCAGATAACCGAGCTCTGACTTTTGGTTTCCTTATAAATGATGGTGATGATGCTGGTGATGATGGAGGTTGTGGTGGTGATGCTAGTGGTAATGGTGAAAATGATGGTGATAATGGTGATGGAGGTGAAAATGATAATGCTGGTGATGGAGGTGAGAGTGATGGTGATGATGCTGGGGACAGTGATGGTGACCCGCTTGCTTTTCGCCATGTCCCAGGGATCAGACCTCAGCGTAAGTTCACAGCCATCCTCCACGCCGTGTCCCCTCTGCTGTCCCAGTCTCAGCCCATCCTGAAGCTCATGGCTGCCGTCTCCAGGTCTCTCTACTGTGCTCAGGTCAGACTGCCAGTCGCGATGCATCATGAAACACGTTTTACCAGGCTTCCCTCTGTGCATTCACGCATGATACTCTCTGTATTCACATGCAGTACTGTGTGTTCACATGCATTACCCAGTCCATTCACGTGTAATACTGTGTGTGTTCACATGCATTACAAAGTCAAAGTCAGCTTTATTGTCAATTCTACCACATGTACAGAACACACAGAGAATTAAAATTGTTCCTTTCAAACCCTTACAGAAACATTGATACAAAAAATAAACTTTTAAAAATGCAAATAAGAAAATATGAATAAATCTTTTGAAAAAATACAATAAGAAAATAAAATAAGAATAGTACAACATACAATATACAAGTAAAGACATGGCAGAGAGTGCAAACCAGACATAAAGTGCAAATAGGGCTTGTATGAGGTATGAGGTAGTTAGCAGTGCATTCACATGTAATACTGTGTGTATTTACATGTAATACTGAGTGTATTTACATGTAATACTGAGTGTATTTACATGCAGTACTGTTTGTATTCACATGCAGTACTGTGTGTATTCAGATAAATAACATCAACTGAAGTTTTTGATCAAAGGGTCGCATCAAATTTTTGTTCAAAGTCAGAGGTCTGGAACTTTTTTCAATGACAGAAGTGCATTTCACGAACTTTAATGAATTAACAATAACCTTGATTACAATTAATGAACAATTATTTGGTTTTGGTTTTTTTTTTTTTGTTTTTTTACCCTCACTTTTCACTGACAAGGTTTGCACTATTAAAGCCGGGATATTTTTTCTACTGAAAGACTGTATATCTTTATGATTTTAAAATACTTGAAGGAAACACACAGATGAACCATTTATGGTTATATATTGAACATTTTGAAATTAAAGCACAAATCGCTTGAAATGAAAACCTTTTATGAAAAAGGTCACATTTTAATGTAAAAAAACCAAGTTCCCTAAAAAGGTACAAAATAAATCATTTGGATTTCTTGCAAATAAAATAAATTACAGTGGAAACCGCTTATAGTGATCACGTCTGTCTGGGTGAAGTTGATCGCTATAAGTGGATCATCATTACAACCATTTTTTTTCTTTTTTTTTATGTCTCAGGCAAATTGCCATCTAAGTGATATTTGTATATTTATTGCATGAATATAAGGCAATAGAGCATCACTGTTTGCTGAATTTTATTGATTTGTTCAAAATACAGTACAGCTGTTTCAAGAACTTTTCAAATTGCTTTACAAATTAAATTATCTAACTGTGTATAATTCAAATATTCAGTTCTGTACATAAAATATAACTTATTGGAGTTTTGTTACTGCATCTTGTTGGCTCATTTTTGGCAGTTTATCATAAATTTTGATGGGTCTATATTTGTAATTGAGAGAAAATTTTCTGTGCATGCAGCATTTGCGTATGGTAGCAAATGGCACAGCATTAAAGTAGTAAAAACAAAGAAGAATGACCATAATTTTGTGTTTTCCATATGTTGTTTTGTATTTAAAAATGCCCAAAATGAACACTGTAAGTGGACTGCTTGATTACTGTACAGTACATGAATTATTTAAACAGCATTTGTACAGGAATGATTCTTTTCCAAGCTTTTACCCATATAAGTGGTTGCTCACTATTACAGTACCTTGATCACTATAAGCAGTTTCCACTGTATTTTAAATATAGCTAATGTTGAAACCAGTTGGTGGTATTATCTTTGGTAGCTGAAACTCTTGTCCGGCAGTCATTTTTTCGGTGTCATGTTCACTAAAGCCACAATCTGTCCAAACAACGCATGCAGTATTTTTCTTTGGTACAATCTGCTGCAGTTGCTCAGGGAGCTCAGGGTTTGAGTTTTCCTCCATGTTGCTTCCATGTTACAGACTGGATGGGACGGAGTCACATGACAATACACGCGGTAGTATGTTAAGGGGACAGTACGTGAACACTATTAACAGATTTTTAATTTAAAATTTTTAAGTATTAACAGAATTAAATAATAAATAAAACGAAGTAACGGACATGGGCAAGATTACATCGATTAGAGGTTCTGAGTGTTGGTTTTGATTAATTTTCGATTAATTGCCCTGCCGTACATGCTAATTATTTTTATTGTCATGAAGGGTGGGGTTATGATGAGTTATGTGTGTATGAAGTTTGGTGGTTCTACATTGTATTTTTGTATTTAAAACCACGTTAAGCCTTTTTACGTTATTCATAAGGTGCATTACTGGCTGGGTCTGGATTAACTTGTGGTTTTGGTCTGCATCCGGACATCTTAAGTTTTGAAAAAAAAACACAACCATGGAAAAAAATTCTGACCACAGCACAATTTTTTGTTTAATTAATTTCTCAATTTATCATATAAGTTATCACTTCCGCCCTTTACCCGGCTGGTTTCTGGTCATTCCTATTGTCTCCTGCTTCACCTTATTCTTTTGAACTGCTGTCTTAGAAATTTTGAACCTGGAAGCAGCCTGCTGCTCAGTATTCTGTCAGCAGAACCACGATTAAAATGAAGAATTTTAAAATGTAGTTTTGTTTAAAAATATAGGGTGGTCTCAATTTTTTGTACGGCTGTATATGCAACCACAATGCTGCCTCATGGCTTGTGAGAGCGTTACATTTAATACAAATGCTGTAAAAATAAAAAATTAGGCATGATGATGATGAGTTGGCTTTTAAGATTTTGAGCTCTTCCTTAAGAATTGTCACCATGACAAAATTGAACACATGCTTTAGTTGTTCAGTGTCTGTCCATCGCCCGATAATGCCGTTTCTCCTTATAGATCATCGTCCTGTGGAATTGCGAGAAGCCCCTCCCCCCCGCTTTCCACTGGCCGTCCGTCTCAGTTCCTGTCCTCGTCATTGAGGGAGACGCCAAGGTCCCGTTGCTCACGTTTCCTCTTACGATCCTGGGTTTATTTCACTCAGAGCTGTCCATTTGCATATATGCTCATATATACGACTGGATTCTCTCCTCCTTGAATGAGTTTAACCTGAGTAGTTAGCTGGATGCCTGCAGATCATCATCCCTCCAGGGATGTGAGCCGGCAGCGTCACGGTCACTGGGCTGTCAGATACTGGAATCGCCTTATACTCACCTTTCATTGTGTCCTGGATAGAAATATAAAAAGATGAAGGGCTATTCCAGGTAACCCAATGACAGGACAAAGAGCATATGAAGACAATAAGATGAGTTGAGCAGTGGATTGAATGCACAGATTGGAGAGATTAGTAGAAAATGGTTTGGATGGAACTTGTTCTGCGGACTGTTATGCGGATAGATGCACCAAGGAGAGGGCTGTACAGTTATCCGCTTGCTCATGTTTTCACTGTAATTCAGATCTAGCGCTGCTTAATATTAAATTGATACACGTTTGTTATTTGGTTAACATATTGCAAAATGAAATGATGTATAATTACATGGCTTTTACCCTATAATTTTCATTGAGGGAATTCCTTTATTGGCAAGATTCCAAAAATCCCAGAATTCCAGGATTTTGTCATAATCAGGAGGAAGAAGGGGTGACTTAATATGGCCACATGTGGGAGGTGGCACAGGGGGTGTTTTTCATTACCAGGAAGGCTAAGATCTTACTTTTGGTCTTTGCAAGGCTGGTCTTGCTAACTTGCCTCCTGAGAACGAATTTGGGGTGAAATGAATCGTGGGATTGGTCTAATTTGTGGTGAATGCATCCCTGATACTTGCGGCGGGGCAAGAACGGCCGTCCTACATTCTTCTAGTCCTCCTAGTCTTCAGCAATGGAAGTTGACATAGAACGGGTACACAAGAACACAAGTAACGGTCAATATGCATACTGAGAATCACCCAGAGGCAAAGGAAAAGGTCAAAGGTCACGTACTGTACAGCCTGATTCGCTGGATTGATGAAGGACCGCAACAGGATGAAAAGGAGTGACACTGTTTTTTAAATGCTCTTCCTGTTTGCTACGTCACAACGCGGGATTAACAGCCAAGAGATCTCTGAACAGGAATGCAATTTGTCTATAAGATACCCACGAGAACACTGTGTGTGGGAGTGGCGTAGATTGCAAGCATGTGCTGCATGCAGATGGTTCACTCTGGTGTTTTGTAGCCCAGAGAAAGGATGCTCTGGATTCTCCAGTATTATGCATTTTTAAAGACGCAGTTGTGAGATAGCATTCAGGTCACGGAGGAAAAACCGGTCCTGTCTGGTTGTTTGCTAATTTAATCCCAAAATGACACTCAGCCATGAGCTTTACACTTGGGTCTGTGATATATTGAACCAGCAAATGTATTTTTGTACGGTAAACAAAGTAAATAATGCACAAATGATTGCAGTGCCTAGACACAGAGCTCTCTTTCTTGCAATGAGTAGAAAGTTTCTTCACCCTGTTACCCCCTGCAGGTCATGAGCAGCCGGTTCCAACATTCCGATGCTATAACAACAGACGCCGTCCTGAGCCTGGATGAGGACACTGTTCTCTCCACCACCGAGGTCAGTGCTCACAGGACCCACATCTGAATTGCCGTGGATGGCTCAACATTGTCAATGACTCATAAGAAAATGACAATTCAAAGCTCTTCGTCTCATTGCGTTCATTTTTTAGTTTTTTATCTGAAAACATATATATGTATAAACATGGTGTGCTGCTTTGTTTTAATGGAATATGTGCTAAAAACCAGTATAAAAATGATGGATGACTTCTATGGGTGAATCCTAGTGTCTCAACTACAACAGGTGGTATAGACAAGCTGCAGCCATTGGGGTGAAAATCAGGGTCCTTATTGGATATTTACGTTCTTCGTTAAGTGTCTTGCTGCACGTTTATATGTTTATGTCGCTTGTTGGGATTCTTTGTTAGGGTCCTTACTGCGCATTTACATCCTTCATTAGGCGTCTTACTGCACGTTTACATCCTTCATTAGGCGTCTTACTGCACGTTTACATCCTTCATTAGGCGTCTTACTGCATGTTTACATTCTTCATTAGGCGTCTTACTGCACGTTTACATCCTTCATTAGGCGTCTTACTGCATGTTTACATCCTTCATTAGGCGTTTTACTGCACATATACATCCTTCATTAGGTATCTTACTGCGCATTTTCATCCTTCATTAGGCGTCTTACTGCATGTTTACATTCTTCATTAGGCGTCTTACTGCACGTTTACATTCTTTATTAGGCGTCTTACTGCATGTTTACATCCTTCATTAGTCATCTTACTGCATGTTTACATCCTTCATTAGGCATCGTACTGCATGTTTACATCCTTCATTAGGCGTCTTACTGCATGTTTACATCCTTCATTAGGCGTCTTACTGCACGTTTACATTCTTCATTAGGCGTCTTACTGCATGTTTACATCCTTCATTAGTCATCTTACTGCATGTTTACATTCTTCATTAGGCATCTTACTGCACATATACATCATTCATTAGGTATCTTACTGCGCATTTTCATCCTTCGTTAGGCATCTTACTGTATGTTTGTGTTCTTTGTTAGGCTTTTCACTCCTTGTTTGCGTCCAACGTTAGGGTCCTTGCTGCATGTTTCTATCCTTCGTTAGTTTCCTGGTGCGCATCTTCATTGTTTAAATCCCCGCTGTGTTTTGCCGCTTGCCGCAGGTGGATTTCGCCTTCACCGTCTGGCAGAGCTTCCCAGAGAGGATCGTGGGCTATCCGGCTCGCAGCCATTACTGGGACGCCGCTAAGCAGCGATGGGCTTACACGTCGAAGTGGACCAACGACTACTCCATGGTACTCACCGGAGCTGCAATCTACCACAAGTGAGTAACACGCAATTTAGCGACATGTTAGAAGATGAACGGAAATGCGATTCCTGTGCCCTG
This sequence comes from Mormyrus lacerda, assembly GCA_015163995.2. Classification (NCBI taxonomy): domain Eukaryota; kingdom Metazoa; phylum Chordata; class Actinopteri; order Osteoglossiformes; family Mormyridae; genus Mormyrus; species Mormyrus lacerda. The sequence goes on from JAABNX020000151.1 coordinate 5,636,629, forward strand.
TCAGACCCCCCATGTCCCTCCCCGCAGATACTATCACTACCTGTACACCTACTACCTGCCACCCAGTCTGAGAAGCATGGTGGACCAGCTGGCCAACTGCGAGGACATCCTCATGAATTTCCTGGTGTCCGCCGTCACCAGGCTGCCTCCCATCAAGGTGACGCAGAAGAAGCAGTACAAGGAGACCATGATGAGCCAGGTAGGCAGCTGGAGTCAGTCTCACAACTTGCAGATGCCCACGCACGGGTCACTAATTCTGCTTCCACACTGAGCTCACTGCTTTGCTGCATTCACCAGTTCAGCATGACAGTAGCTAAAAGACGTTCGTTCTGATTAACCGTGCCAGAGGCTGGGCTTCAATGGGCTTTATCACAGCACCTGAAACCCTTGCTGGTGTCTACGCAGCGGTTCAGGCTTCTCACTGTTTTTTAGTGATTTCACCTTACCGTTCATACGCTGGACTCTGTCTCTCAGAGCCCAGAGCTTTGCTTTTCCTCTGATCCCATCTTTCCTGGCGCTCGCCTACAAGCGATGTCCTCCTGCCTCCACAGATGCTCTCTCTTCCTCGCGGCCGTTGCTGTTTTTCTCACTGCGATCTTCTGCCTAGTGGAGCTTGAATCTGCGCTTCAGGCGGGAGGGAGGGGAGTTAAAGCACAGCACAGACGCCGGTTCCTTTACAAACAGGGAGCGCTGGCTTGTTCCATATTTTCTCTGAGAGGCTGTTTGTGCTGATCTTATATGAATCTGAATAGACCCATTAACCCCAGACGTGTGGTGCGAGACAACTTATATCCTTGTGTGTGATATTAATAGATCATTCTAACGTTCTATGTTTGTTACAAATGTTTAATTGCAGAAACACGTTGAAACAACGTGTCAAATTTCTGCCCAGCTTTGTGTCTAGCACAGGTTGTCTTTCATATAGTAAAATGTGAACAGAACAACCTAAATAGAAAGATAGCAGAGGAGCAGAACGATGTAGAGCCGCTTTCCGTTTGTCGTTGGTGTCTCTGCAGGCTTCTCGGGCCTCGCACTGGGCCGACCCGGACCATTTCGCCCAGCGTCAGACCTGCATGAACAAATTCGCCAGCTGGTTTGGCACCATGCCCCTGCTCCGCTCCCAGATGAGGCTGGATCCGCTTCTCTTTAAGGACCAGGTCTCCATCTTACGCAAGAAGTACCGGGACATTGAGAGGCCCTGACTTTCCGGGACACCCAGGTGGACGGACCCTGGGGCCCCAATGGCTGGAGTGCTGACACATTCAACTTCACTGCTTATAGATTATAACTTCCTGCTCAAATGCGTGGGCAACAAAGACAGACCCCCAGTCTGACAGCGCCCTGCTCTGTGTAACCATGCACACTTAACTGTACGTCACAGAGCTGCAATTTCTGCTTCATCATCTCCCTCCAAGTCCTGGCAGCACCTTGAAACCCTGGAGACTCGCCCAAGACACTACTACGGCCAGGCGTCCACCGTGCCTGAAAAGCATCCAAAAGTAATGATTCCCTGAGTGCAGATGGAACACATGGAACTGGATAAGCCCTCTTTATTTGTGGCTATTTGTACTTGTTTACATATTAAATTATTTGTAGGTTTTCTATTGATATTTGTTGATTCTGGAAACATTTATACCAGTGTTTCCCTATCCGGTCCTCAGGGACCCACAGACAGTCCATGTTTTTGCCCCTGGTAGGGAGCTGGGAGGGTGCAAAAATGTGGACCATTTCTGGGTCCCAAAGCACTGGGTTGGGAAACACTGATTTAGACAGTCTAATTTTCAAGAACCTCCAGTAACAGTCACCTGACAGTATTAAAGGTGAAACAGTGGGAAATTTATGTGACGATATTTCCGGCATTTGCCTGGGTGAGAGTATATGTATAAGATTCCTCCTGCTATGCTCAATGTTTCGTGTAATCTGTAACACGTGACTGCAGCCCCGCCCCCTCTTCTCCAGCCAATCACACGGCAGGCAGCCTCGTCTCTTCAGTTTGTGAAGCCACACCAGTCTTGGCTCAAATTAACGCATTCCATGAAAATGAAAAGAAAACACCCTGTTACTACCCAATTCTTGTAATTCTAACATCTTTTCTGAAATCGATAATGAAAAAGATGACATGGGGAAGTGGGAATTAAACAGATCAATAGTTGAGTCAAAATGCACAAACACTGCCCTGAAGCTGAACCTGAGATGTTGGTTTTTGATCAGCTTGATGAGCACAGTGAGAACTCCGGCTCTGCGCCTTCTGGGTGATGTGGGTCACCTCCGCGTCTGCACTGAGGCACGCCAAGGAGCATCGCAGAGCTGGTTAAGCTGGAGGGCTCCTACAGAGGGAGCGTGAAGCTGTATTAGCACATTTTACCATCATAGCTCAATGGGTTGAGGGTTCAAATCCCAGCTCCTTTTTCAGTGGGCAGAGTTTGCATGTGCTCCTTGAGTAACGCCAGTTCCCCTCAAGCATGCCGGTAGGCGTGTGCTCTGTGCCTACTGGGTCGGGCTCCAAGCCCCTCACCCCCCAGCCCGACCCCAACCTGGTGGACAGATTACTGCCAAATGACTGGAATAAAACCCTTTGTCACTGCACAATTTTAGCATTTATTTCCAGAGATGTGACTCTGGTGTCCTGTTATTTTGTAGTGACTAGAAATGGCAGAGTGGGGGCGCTGTTACACCTCGTTTGAGCACTTATGCACTTGAAGTTCTGTCTGTGTGTGTAGCTCGTTGGGAGCATTAGCTGTGAGCCAAGCGCAGAGACACCACGGGCATTGCTCCTGCGTTACTCCTGTAAGTAGGGCTGCCTTCCCAGGTTAGCCGAACAGCAACTGACACCACAAACATCACTGAAAATCTCACACTTTGTCCATTGAAACCTTCACTAAATCTGCTACAATCATTTAACAAACACGGTGGGGACATGTCCACACACCTCTATAATGACTTTATTTGTCAGTTTCAGACTCCAGTTAAAATATGCAGGAACTATTTTAAAACTACCTGGCCCAGTTTACTATCATCCTCAATTATTTCTGTGCATTGTCAAAAAGAGAGAAATCCTTTTGAATTACAATTAAACAAGCTAAGAATTATGCCAGTAATCATGGATCATTAAATGTAGAAAATAGCAAGGCGCAATCTTTGGTTAACTGGAAGCGTAGCTTGATATTGATGACAGTCATTTCAGTTTTCCTCATCCAGCAGTAATACAAAGCCTGTTTGAATGTATATTGGTTATCCATACATCCATCCATTTTCCACCACTTTTCTGGGGTCGGGTCTCAAGGGCAGCAGTCTAAGCAGGGATTCCCAGATCTCCCTCTCACCAGCCACCTCCTACAGGTTCACTAGATGAATACCAAGGCGTTTCCCGGCCAGCTGAGAGATGTGACCTCTCCAGCGTGTCCTGGGTCTGCCCCAGGGCCTCCTCTCAGTTGGACATGCCCAAGACACCTCCCCAGGGAGCCGTCCAGGAGGAATCCTAGACAGATGCCCGAACCACCTCAACTGACTTCTTTTGATGTGGAGGAGCAGCAGCTCTTCTCTGAGCCCCTCCTGAAGGTCTGAGTTCCTCCTCCTGTCTCTATAGCTGAGTCCAGCCACCCCGCGGAGGAAGTTCATTCCGGCCGCTTGTATCAGCGATCTCGTTCTTTCGGTCAGTACCCAGAGTTAAAGACCATATGTGAGGCTAGGAACGTAGATCGACCGGTAAATTGAGAGCTTTGCCTTCTGGCTCGGCTCCTTGTTCACCAAAACAGAACAGTACAGCGTCCGCATGAACATGTACTGTACGTGACAAATTCACAGCCAGTTACAACACATTTCAGTTCATTTGAAGCTGCAGGGAAATGCATTGTTTTGTGCACTTTATTGAGAAACTGTTGCATTTTCATGATCAGGCCAGGATTAAATCATCTCAGTGGCACAGATTGCTGCAGCTGCGCAGGCAGGCTGTGATGGAAACACTGTTAAGACTTCAGTCACGTCAGCTTCCAGGAAATAAGCTGGAGCAGCCTGTCGCTCTGCACTCTCGTGCTGCACGTTGTGGAGATACATTGTCTGTCAGTCTGTCTGTCTGGAGGGTGGCTGATATTATGCAGGGTGACCGAAATTTAGTAGATTGCATGTCTGTCCTGGGTTACGTACATGTTTTTTCGCATGTCTGGTTTCTCTGCCTAATTCAGTCAAATTCCAGTTTTATTAATCATGTCTGGAAAGGGTGGTAATGGCTGTGTTTCTGTACAGTTAATAGTGCCGGGGTGACTCGCAGAGACTGAATGGCAAAAAGTAACAGACTCCTTGTACTGCTGGACTTAAAAATGGGAGGAGTAGCTGAGCTTGTCATTTACAAAGATCCATGAGCTGGAAGAGAGGGAAATTGGCCTTTTTGTAGTCTTTCCCAAAAAGTATGACTACAGGAAAAATATCCTTGGGTGTGTTTCCATAAAATGCTGTCACACACGTGACACTGGGTGTCCTTGATGTTACGCGTTTCCAGTTTCTGTGCCTTTTAGTCAAAGACATGTCATCTTCATATCTAGACCTTCCTTTTGTTGTTTTCCCAGCATTTTCTTTCACTTACCTTCTAAAACACTGGAATTTTATGGCACTTGTACCTGATGTCCTGCCTCATCTCTGGGGGGAAACAGACAACTTCCCATCCTGAATGCTTGTCTTTTCAAATATTTGTAGATATAAACACCACAGTGAGGATCTTGTTATTACACCCGCATCTACTTAGTCCTTGTAATTCATTTTATAGCCATAGAAAAAAAGGGAAGTAACATTTTGTATGGATTTTTATAAAAAAAAGAAAAGTATGTTTGACATGCCTCTTTGTCTTTATTCATACCAAATGTAATGCTGAAATATTTATGATTAATTTTTTCTCAGTCAACACGTTATATATTCACGTCTGTGTAAATGTTAATTGGGCTTTTAGATAGCATTTATTGACCTTATCAGTTATCAGAACTTGCTTTATTTCCAGACAGAAATTAACACATCACACTGCACAATTGTCTTGTCCAGCAGGGCAGCGCTGTCTCTCGCCAATGGTCACATATTCAGCCAGTCCACAATTACCAGAAGCTCACTCAACTGAGAGGCGTGGCCCAGGCCGGCAGCCATGTTATCAACATGTATCAATCATCTTCAGCCACTTACCTGACACTGATGAACCATCTTCACCTGGAATTTAAATGACTTCCTACTGTTCTTCTTGTTGTTATGCTCCATGGTCTCCATGGACAGTGATTAGGTCTGGCTCACCGAGAGTCTAACAGGCCCATACTGTGTAAATCCCCTCACAGAGCTTCACACATACAGACTGGGTGTCATCGTAGTCGGCCGTACGATTTACTCTATTACCGAATGCCCTGAATTTTGGCTTTAATGTCCTACGACAAAATAAATACTGATGTGTGTATACATGATTAGCAAAGTGCAAGCAAGGAGAGCAGTGGGGGATACTGCGTGGTGCATGGTCCACATGTGCACTCAGAGGCTGCATATTTTAGTCTCACATTTCCTTAATGCACCTTAAGGACCATATTCGGCCGACATTTTTAAAAGTCCCTGACCGGGAGAAGCAGATAGAAGATGGATGGGAGGATGTTAAAAGTAAGCAGAAGCTCCCAGTAGGTTCTCGTCAAACTTATCTTATAACAATCCACCTGTTTTCTAGAAGCACTGATGCCATGGAGGGAGCCTGGGGCTCATCCTGGGGCTCATCCTGGGGAGACGAGCCATGCGACAGGCTACTCTGCACTTACCCCACTGCAGATTTAACAGTGCCAAATGATCAGACTGTACTCTCGTTATATGCATATTTTGCAGTGACCAGATTCAAAATGAATCATGCAGTAGACTAATAATTTTACTCACTGCAATAACAACTGCATTATTGTGGTTTATTTCTCTGCTGACCCTCTGAGCCAAATAATTTCCTCTTCACTCTCAACAAAGAGGAGAACTCTCACTTTTCATGGGAAAAGTTTGTGAAAACTTCCATTGTTTAAGGGTACCTTGCGACTTTGTTGGTGAACAGTAGTGAAATTGCAGCTGCAGGTGGTATGTCAGTATTATCTGAAATGTGTGAAAGCGCCAAACTGCCCATATGTCACAGGAAAAGTGTCTCACAGAGTCTGGGGCCAAAGGCTGAAGGGAGTCCATCAAGACTCGCTAAGAAGTGAGGGTCCAACATTTCGGGAGCTTTTCCTCAGCAGCTCATTTCAGCCCCTTCACATACAAAGTACAGGCATGGGGCTGAGTAGTTGTCTGGCCTGGTAGAAATGGACAAAAATTCATGCAGTCACAAGCTTTCTATATTGTTTGTGACATGTGCTTGAAATAAGTCAATTTCCTTGGGCAGCTACGACACAATAAATACTGATGTGTGTATGCATGATTAGCAAAGTGCAAGCCACCTGCAGCTGTAGTTTCTTGAATGTCCTTAAGAACAAAACCTCCCCCATCCTCCCAGGTCCTGGGGGAGAACCACCGGCATTCTGGGAACAGTCCCAGAGGGCTGACCAACACAGAAGCAGCCTCAGGCTTAAACCTCTGTCAACCAATGAATTTATTTTGTTTAAATTTAAAGCACTTATCTAAAAATCAACAATTTAAATATGTTGAAGGGTCAGTGGACAGGTTTAACATTTCAAAGTTTAAGACTTAATAATTGACATATGATAGTCCTCAATTTTATATTATAGTATTTTCCACAATGCAAATACTCTCTTCCTTTGTCGATTGAAGGTATCGACTGTGATGATGAGCCTGCACTTCAGGCTGAATGTGCGAAGGAAAAAAAGTCAGCAGGTTACAATCTGCACAGTTACTTGTAATTAGGTGGCTTAACTGTAGGCTTAACGTGTACAACCACATTATCCATAAAAACGGCAAAGCGTAAGGAGGATATATAAAGAATACATTTCTTATTCAGGGGATGCTTTCGCCAGTCCATTGCAGCCGGAATAAATTTACTGTGCCGAGGTCTGCTGGAGGGGCAGCGTTATAGAAAGCAGGGCCGTCCCTAGACAGCCTGGAGCCTATCGCTGATAGGAGGATGACAGCAAAGGTACTGGCCGCCGTCTTCATGATGTTACACCCATGAGTGTGGGCAGCCACCGGCTCATCCCGCCAACTCTTGCCAAGAATCACCAATGGGATTCCCTTCTCCCAGTGGCCATCTGACTGTATAATGCTTCCACTGAACAGACCCATGCTTATTCCTGCCAACTGTAATTGGACAGTATTCAGAGTCAATGCCCAAGCTAGGTAAAACCAGGTACATTTGCCCTGTTATTGCTACTGTTACCAATAGTCATGATTTTTCCTTTGGTGGATTTTGCACTGGGGCAAAATCGTCAATCATGGTCAACCGGTTGACCACCACTATCCATTAATAACCTCTTGTGATTGACCTAGAAACATGTCAAGATTATATATAACCAATCCACTGGGAAAATTCCTGATGGCCAGTCTGAACCTCACATTTTGTTAATGTTCTTTTGCATTTGTCTATCAATGCACGTTATGCATATAGAAGGGATGCATCAACATTGTTTAATATTTGAGAATGTGTGTATAAACTGGGGGGAAAAAATGTATAATTGAATAATAAATCATGGTAGCATGGTGGTGCAGTGGCTGGCACTGTTGTGACTGTGCCCTGCGACGGGTTGGCGCCCCGTCCTGGGTTATTTCCTGCCTTGTGCCTGTAGCTTCCAGGATAGGCTCTGCACCCCAACGACACTGAATAGGACAAGCCGCTACAGCAAATAGATGAATAATAATTGAGCCATTTTAAATATGATTTGGCAGCAATGTAATGAGTTGTCATCTCTCTGTCCTCTAATAAGTATGCGGTTTATGCTTTCTGAAGTTTACCGCAATTATTTTTGCGTGAGCCCTGCATGTGCACTCTGGGCCAATCATAATCATTTTCATCCTTGCTCATCATAGTGCGATGCGTTTGTAAGAAATTTAACAAAAAATTAATGAGGCAAATAAGCAAACAAGAACTGGGTAACGTTCCACGGGGCAGGATTTCTTGCTTTGCTGGATAATTTGTAGGATTTAAGGTGATCTGGACTAAATGTAAGCGAAGAGCGAAAATGTCTGTCTAACTCAGACTACCTTAAATCTGACAAGCTATCCAGCTAATAAATCTAATTTTGTACAGAAAAAAAGAAATATTTTCATCCCCACTCCATACGGTGTGTGATTGGGGTGGGGTTATTCGAATATTAATAGAATCGTGACTGGTGATATTCAAATAGTAATTCTGCCTGAAATGCCCATACCTAATATGCAGCACTGTGATACATGGAACATTATTTCACTTCACCTTATGCAGTGTACTGAATATGCCTGTGTGACAAAACAGCTCTACATGGGTTTGCTTTGCATACTTTCATCAAGAGTCCTGCTCCTCCATCTACGCATCTATCTTTCTGTTTCTGACGTCCTTGTGCTCATGCACCTAGTTTTATGCCGACATCCAACATTTCCTTAAGTTCCAAAAGTCTCCTACACCCAGGTGGTGTCCAAATTCAGGAGCTGCATCCTCCTCTCACCTAGTTGCGAAGAATCCGCCGTTGGATTGTGCAGACCATCGAAGGATGATGGCTACAAAGGCTACATAGACCACGTCATTCAAAGGATGCAGCTCCCAGATTTGAACACAGCCAAAGGCTATGACTTCGTAGATCGCTTTCTTCAAAGGATGCAGCCCCTGATTTTGGGCACAGCTCCTTAGACCTGTGAATGATGCACAATGTCCTGGAAATTTGTCAGCAACAAGAACTTTTTCTGCCGCAACTCTGCCCTACCCAGTCACAACTGCCGGTGCCCCAAAAGTCAACCAGCCAGCACTAGGCTTGGGCGGTACCTAATTTCTAATAGGCCTAACATAATACCGGCCAGCAATTATGCTGCGCCATACAACTAATTCAAACTCAAAATGGATTCTTTTAAAATGTAGATTAGTTAGAATAGCGTAATGTTGTGTAGTGTAGAATAGGCAAGGACACACAAATTTATTTATATCTAAAGACATTAAAATATTTGAAAATATCATTAATTTTATTATTAAGACAGCAGAAGTAACACCATTTTCTGTACTACAGCAGACCGATATTTGAGGTCCCACTATTAACGATTTTAGCATAACTTGGTATTAAAGATGCTATTGAGTTGGATTTGGATGGATAAAAGCTTGATGTGTTTAAGATATACTTTACCGTGGCAATGGATTCACATGGGGGTGGGGGGACAAAGCTATTATAACATATATTAGGGGGCACATTATGAGTACATCGGAATACTGGAATATGAATATACCATAATTACGGCCTTGTATTTTACTAATTCATATGGCATATATATTATATGTGTTATTGTCTCTTGCTGGCACATTAGCTTCCAAACATGCGCCGTCGCGTGGCAACGTGCGCCGGTCGCCGTCAGTCACGGTAGAAGCCGAAGCCCCACCTACCGGATGCCGGAATTTTGACCGTAAACATCCGGTGGGTTTGAAAGGCGTCTGGGCGGGAGGAAGGAGAAACAGCCAGGGCGCCATCTTGTTTGTTTTAGTCAGTCGGTCGTGGAGGAGGGGCTGCAGGCGGCCAGCTAGAAGACGGCCTCCATAAAGGGAGAGAAAGCCAGCGCGGTTTAAGTGGTAAGTGGAGTAAATTAAAGGCGCTTTGCAGTGTCGCCTTCGCAGCCGTATCTCCTCCATTAACTCTTGTTATATTGTTTCGTGGCCAGCGCTCCGAACACTCGTCCTAAGTTCGTCTCGTACTTCACAAACTTGAGTGCATTTGCGCGGCGTCCGCGGGTTGCGGTGCGTTTGCTGGCCGGCTAGCGACGCGCGTAGTGTGTTTCCGCGCCGAAGTCTTGGCTGTGTGAGCTCGCTGGTCCGATCGGTCCCGTCCCGTCCGGTCTGGTCCGGACAGGCTCAGTTACTCCTAACTCGGCTGAATAGCGAGCGGGCTCCCCCCTCCGTCGACAGTGACAGTTGCTGAGAACGGCCCGCCTCTTGGTTACCAGCCTGCTGGTAGTTAACTAGTTAACCAGGCGCCTGAAGTGTGTAGCGAACTGGTTTTCGCTGATTAGGGAACCTGTGTCGGTTCGGTATGACGGGGATACCTGTGTGTAACTCCTGTTATGTGTTTGTGTGTGACTTGGCGGTTTAAGTCACCCCCCCCCATCGCCGCCGTGCGTATGATTTACATTTCACATTTACATCACATTTATTTAGTAGACGCTTGTATCCAAAGTGATATGAGCAGAGTCAACCAGGTCCTGGAGCAGTTGGAAGGTGTGTGTGTGAGCGAGAGACGGAGACTTGTAGATGGCTATTGCCCCGTGTGTGTGTGTGTGAGAGAGACTTTTTCCTATTATACAT
>JAABNX020000151.1:5647220-5672853 GCA_015163995.2 Mormyrus lacerda
CCCGTGTGTATATGTTTTGCATGCTCCTCCCCCCTCCCGTGTGTGTGTGTTATGGACAGTTTTTGCTGTGTGTGTGTGTTTGTGTGTATGAGAGAAATTGCCTTTGCCGTATTATACTTGGTCCCTACCGCGTGTGTATGTTACGCACAGTTTTTTGGTGTGTGCGCCTTTGCTATGAAACACATAGTACTGTGTATGAGACTTGAGGCACTGCAGAAATACCTGCAGTAGTAACCTTTTAGCCTTTAACCCTGACTGTTCTGTGCTGGTCACCAGGCCGAGCTCCCCTCTGCCCTCTGCTTTCTGTTTTTCCTAGGTGCGTGCCGGCGTTGAGTAGGCTTGTTACTCGCTTTGTTTTTGGGCTAGCACTCTGTCTGGACTGGCTCCCGCGATTGTGCTTTATTAAAGACCCTTTTGTACTGGGAAAATGTCATTCTTAAAGCGAGTGAAGAAAGTGTATCAGCTCTGTATTGAAGATATTCTTAAAGAAGCGGCACATTAATGCTATTGCGTCCACCAGTATCAGCGAAGTGACGCACTCGGGCACCATATCGTCGCCTCACTCTCAGCATAAACTCAGCCTGCGTCCCTCATTATAATCCTGATTTCTTCTTGGCTGAATAAAAGAAGCCTGAGGTTTCAGCCGTACTTCAGCTAGCATCTGTTGAAAGGAGATTAGATGGCAGCATATTTCACCAGATGAGTTCAGCCCCTGAATTACTGTCGACAATGGATCGTTTTTGTCACACTGGAAACCTGCAGAATTTTTAACAGGCCCCTGCTAGAAGATATGTGTAGGGAAGTATTTCTTCATTCTATGATTAGCTCTCCTGCCACAGACATGGTCACAGCACAGAATCAGTCTCTATGGAGTTTTAATGGGGGATGGTGGTGAATATTTTCTGGTTTAACCTGGATCTTCCCAGGAGATTTTTTTTCTTTGTCTTGCAATTAATTTTTTCCTCTCTTTGTAGAACAGCGAGTGAAACCAAATAGCAAGGATAGCTTGACTGTCTACTGACTGCTGCTTCCAGGTTTTCCATTGCAGTATAACATGCTTTAAAATATTCCCCATTTAATATCTATTTTTGCAACATGCATTATACAACTTGCTGGTTTGATTTTTAGGTTGCCTTGCGTGAGACAGTCTTCAGAAGAGCATGTGATTTGAGACTATTGATAATAAAACCAAGGCAGACATAAAGATATTATAGAAGTTGCACAGGAGAAAGTCGACGTCTTGCGTATTGATTTTCAGTAAGGTGCCTTTTGATCATCATGAAAGCTGAACCATACTTGGCACTCGAGCCCTCGCTGTCCCCTTCTCCCTGAGCATGCTGCCCCGTAACCTGTCCTCCCTCGTACCTCTGCAGGTTTGGCTGCCTGTCTGTGAACAGCAGCTGGGACAATGTTCTATGCCCACTTTGTCCTCAGCAAGCGTGGGCCGCTGGCCAAAATCTGGCTGGCGGCCCACTGGGACAAGAAGCTGACCAAGGCGCACGTGTTTGAGTGCAACCTGGAGAGCAGCGTGGAGAGCATCATCTCGCCCAAGGTGATCTGCGGCTTATTCGGATTTAAACCATGGCAAGCCATGAAAACAACACGAGCGGTGCTGCTCAGACTCGGCCCGATCAGTTGTGACACGCCGACCTGCCCTTGTTTGATAACAGGTGAAGATGGCGCTGCGTACGTCTGGCCACCTGCTTCTCGGGGTGGTGCGGATCTACCACAGGAAAGCCAAATACCTGCTGGCCGACTGTAACGAGGCCTTCATCAAGATCAAGATGGCTTTCCGTCCAGGTAATGTCTCCTTCCACCTCTCTGTCCAGCTGTGCTGCAGGGTTGCCTTTGTATATTTGCTCATTTAATGGGTGCTTTTGTCCAGTGTAGCTCCATTGGATACAGTACATGTGAGTGTATTTTCATGCTGGGCAGGCTGAGCACCTTGGCCTGGCTCTAGGCAACGGGGCCTATTCTCATGCTTAAAGCTGTCATTTTTATTTGGAGTCCATGTTCTTAACTGTTTTATCATTGGCCGCTTAAGATGATGATGTTGGAAACTGGGTAACCCCAACCTGAGTGAAGAGTAAGAAACTTGTATAATCTGTGGTTTTAATCTCATGATTTATGCCATGTGTCTTGGTCAGGTTTTTATTTTAATGATTCTGAAGAAGTAAAATCTTAGCATTATCACAATTATTTTTACTCCTGAATTTTCAGACACTCCTCATTAATGACGGAAGTCTGTTTCCATGACTTCATCTTTAAGCAAACTGGTCGATTAATTGAGGAGCTGCCTGTTATCGATATTTCAGGTGTACTGTACTGGTAGCGGGTTTGTGTTGACCATCTTTAGATAATGTTTTAATGTCACCTTTGCATCGTTTGTAATTTTTACATTTTTAGTATACAGTGAAACCTCGGGATTGCGAGTAACTTAGTCTGCGAGTGTTGCAAGCTGCAAGACTAGCAAAAATTTAATAAATTTTACGTTGATAAACGAGCGAGTTCTTGTAATGCGTGTATTACATATACGCTTTGCCTAGCGTCACGTGAGCACAACTGAGCCGATGGTTCTTCACGCTCTCTCTCGCTGCGGGATTGTGGGTGATCGTCTCCCATGCTCGGTCTCAGTAGGCGTGCCTCCCTCGTATAGTCAAAATTTAGTAGAAAAGCACCATCTAAATAAGGCCATAGCAGCGTGAGCGATGAATCTGTTTAACGACAATGCAATATTTCGATTTCTGTGAAATCGAAAAGGAGGCAAAAGCGGCTGTCATTGGGTAGGTTCCTTGTTAGTCAAACTAAAAGAAAAAGATTCCAGTGAGGCAACAGATAGCAGCAGTGATTCCATTAGGTATATTGAAAGTCGTGCTATAAAATGACCCTCCCCCCTCGTCTCCCTCACAGCATCCACGATTCTTTTCAGAGTGCAGGTTAATTTGTTTTATGTATTTTTATATGAATATTTTTGGGCTGTGGAACAAATCATCATTTGAGTTGAGAATTATTTCTTATGGGAAAATCTGCTTTGATACGCGAGTGCTTTGGATTACGAGCACGTTTTCGGAATGAATTATGCTCGCACATACAGGTACCACTGTATTTATAAATGTTTATACACTAATGTGCTGTAATAAACAGAATAGAGCAGATCAGCTGTCATACGTTACTAAGGGTTGCATACTGCAAGTATACAAGGTATGGGTAATTGTTTATTTTTATTCTGAATAAACAAAAGGTTTAAAGGAAACTCCAACTTGATACCTTTTTGTTTTAATTTGCATATCTCTATTTCATCAAATTGGGCGATAAGTTTCCACTGTTCCTCTGTCCACACTTGCCGGCTCACCGGTGATGCTCAGATTATGCAGGTTGAATCGAAAATACAAAGTTATAGATAAAATATGTAGTTTTGGAGATTGCAAACGCTAATGTAGTGAATACTGACTGACAGACGCTTGGCTCTGAGACCCCTGTGTACAATACCGACTGGACGGAGAGCTGCTGGTAAGTCTATGCAGTCATTAAAAAGGTAGGTCAAGTGAGGAGTGTCTGTATACCGCATAAGTGTTTTGAGAGTTGGTTGTTTCAAGTGCTGTAGCACATCTGTGCCATTTGGGGCAAGACGGCTTATTTGGCCTTTGTATGTCTGCATCTGCTGGCTTTGAGTGGTTCCTTGCCTGTCGGTAAACGATGGACATGCCCCTCAGGTGTGGTGGATTTGCCGGAGGAGAACCGGGAGGCCGCCTACAACGCCATCACCCTTCCAGAGGAATTCCACGACTTTGATCAGCCGCTGCCCGACCTAGAGTGAGGCTTCAGGGTTTAAACGCATCTCGTGGGTCCATCAGCGTCCATTCCAAGGAGGGGATAGCACAAAATTGGCACCTTGTCTACTACAGCAGTTTTGTTAACATGATGAATGTTATAGTTAATGACATTGGCGTTTCATTTTGGGATTGTTTTTAAATGGATGTATGCCTACAGGTTCTTACCTGTGCTGAGCTGTGTCTCCCCCCCCCCCCCCCACAGTGACATTGACGTTGCCCAGCAGTTCACACTCAACCAGAGTCGGGTGGAAGAGATCACCATGCGGGAGGAAGTGGGCAACCTCAGTCTCCTACAGGACAATGACTTTGGTGAGATGATTACTCTGTCCCCTACAGCTCTGACTTAGGGCTGAAACTAATGATTAATTTGCTAATCGATTAATCTGTCGATTTAATTTTTTAACGGGGGGGGGGGGGGCAAAAATCAATTCGATTTCCAGCAATTTTTAATAAGTCTTTTTGTACAAAGGTTGTTTCCAGCAACTCGCATAAAGAATAAATGTATGCTACATTAAGAGTATAAAAAAAATTAGTTTTGTAGCAGCTGAATAAATGTAATGAAATACACAATCAGTATGAAGTGCAGCCAGCATGGTGCTTTAGATAATGTATTCAGTACTCCGGTTTATGTAAAAGCACAGACTACCACTGCTGCTACTAAGAATTATTAAATAATTATTTAATGTTGATACACATATGTGACAGGGGGAGAGAACACGCAAGCGAGTGTGTCTGTATTTATTACAGACAAAGTAAACATTTACTACTTTGTCGAGTTAGGCTGCCGTAGTGCTAATCGATAGCCCTTATCCTTACCCTAACCCCCAAAAAAACCCTAAAACACCCCTAAAACCCTAAACCCCCCCACCAAAAAACCCTAAAAGCTTAACTCGTCACAACCCCAGTATGCCCTTTTCGGCATAACACCGGCTTGCACTCTCGTGAAACGCCATAGACCTTAGTGACCGAGTGACGCAAATAAGATGCTTGGTGATGAAAAATCCGTGAACGGCAGGCGTTTGTTTTAGAACGTGTCCGGTTGTTTCAGCATACTACAGTGATGAACTGTAAATAAAAAACATAAGGCTATTTAGTTTGTTTAATAAAAGGACAAGAAACCTGTTCTATAGGAAAGGTAACCTTAAATGACTTCTGTTGTGATCTGGTGCTATAAAGAAAATGAAATTTTAAATAAAATTAACTTGGGGCAACCCCTTAATAAAATGGTAGGGTAAACGTTGTGGTATATGTAGCCACATAATAGCTTATAGTGTTGACAACCATGACTTCCCCTGCGTTCATTTAAACACGTGTGTGTGTGTGTGTGTGTGTGTGTGTGTGAAGGGACGGGGTGGGTAAACGTGGCCGGCATTGGTTGCACTTCAAGTTATTAGTTATCCGACAGTAAACAGCTCATTTATAAGAATATTCTGAGTTGTGGTCTCGAAATAAAATCCCGAGTCCATGACAAGAATGAGTACAAATACGGCTGATTCAAAGACAAGATCGAGACCTTCAAAAACTGATCTTACTACAACATTTAATATTGCTATAAATTTATATCATGAAGAAATGAAGCAGTGCACGCAAGCGAGTGTGTCTGCATTTATTACGGACAAAGTAAACCTTTATTGCGGAGAATAAGCCTTTTCCACATTTTACGCTAAAATGTGTCTGCTTGCATTCTCATGAAACGCCATAGACTTTAGTGGTAACAATAAGTTTAAGGTGGGTAAACTATATGTATAGCAGTAAAAATGGTGGGTAATGATTTTATATCCTTAACATTAGTGATCTCAGAAAAGGTGAGTAAACGCTGTTTTGTAAATTTAAAAGTTGCGTAAATGGCGTTTATGTGCATTTAGCATCCACTGCAACACTGATTGAAGGATTTGCGTTAAGTAATCTGAATAATTGCATAAAATAATCCAAAAACTCCACAACGTCACATAATACATCAGTGTCTCTCCGACCAAATTTCAGCTAATTATTGTCAAATTCTGGCAGAATTAAAACAAGAGACTGCTGTGTCCGCCTCCGGCAAAATGTTTTTTTCAATTCTTCCAGAATTCATCATGTAGGGCTGGGCGATTTGGCCTAAAATCAAAATCTCAATTAATTGAACATTTTAACTTGATTACGATTAATGAACGATTTATTTTATTTTTATTTTTTTGCCCTCATAATTCACTGACAAGTTTTGTACAGTAAATTCGCTCACATATTACTTGATTTTAAAATAATTGAAGGAAACGCACTACTATCTGATTAAATTAAAGCACACATTACCTAAAACGAAGTCACTTTTCTTGTAAAAATAACTTGCACTTTTGAAAACAATAAATTATTTTCAATGTTTTTCTTATTAAAAGTAGAAAATAAGCAGTATCTCTTCTAAATAAAATAACTCATGTATATCCTGTAAATAATATTTTAAACAGTGCATTTCTTGCATCTTCTGTAAACAAATATTTTAATGTATTTATCAATGTAAACAACAGATTGTTGTAATGAAAATAGAACTCTCTAAACACTGTTGCATGAGGTGATCTTGGCGATCTTGTCATGTCACTATATGAACATGAATTTACTCTAAGTTCTTACTAAGAAACTCGAGCATGTTAACCTTTTCAGGTTTCAGGCAGGACCTGAGGCATGTAACAAAGTAGCCAAGGGAGTCGTATCCTTTGCGATGTAATAACAAATAGCGTCAGTTATTTCTTTCCATCTTCTTGAACTCGTACTGTGTGGCATTTGTGAACGCTTGTGTTATCGACATCTGCTTTGCGGAGGCACTTGTTGCTGGGCTCCTGTCAGTCCTTTTGTTTTTTTTTTTTTGAGCCATGCACTGTTCATATTCAGTAACGTGATTGTGCTTCAAGTGTTGAAACAAATTGGTGGTGTTACCTTTGGGCGTCTAAACTGTTCTACAGTGTCTACATCTGACTTCATTTCGTTCAATGTCATCCTTACTGAAGCCAAAATGTGTCCAAATGACGGAGACTGCATTTTTCTTTGGTACAAGCTGCTCTTGTTGCTCAGTTGTCTCAGTGTTTAAGCTCTCCATGCTCGACATGTCTGCGGAATAACGTAACGGAGCGGGGTCACGTGACTCCGCATGCGATTGTTTTTTTTTTTTTAAAGGGAAAGTAATCGAAATAATCAACCTGGAAAAATTTGATCGATTATAGGTTCTGAATGTCGATTTCGATTACTTTTCGATTAAACGCCCAGCCCTATCATCACGTTAGCTACTCAAGGCATGCCATTGGTTCTCACCTTTTTCTTATGGCGGTCAGCATCCAGCTTAATGGTGCCAGTAAGTTAGCTTCCAAATTAGGAGGTAGCCACTGTACTTGTGTATAATAACGTAGACCCAACTAATCGATTATTAAATTAGTTGGCAACCATTATAATAATTGATTTTAATTCATTAAATCGACTACTTGTTGCAACTCTACTCTGATTATTCTTGGAGGTTAGGTTAGGTTGTATCTGTAGCTCTTTGTTTTAGAGGATGTGCGCACACATCAGGAGGGTTAAATCGGTTGATATGATTGCCCATCTACCCCAGGTGACTTTGGCATGGATGATCGTGAAATGATGCGTGAGGAGAATGCATTCGAGGTGGACATCATGAACGGGGCCTCGACCTCCAACCTACTGCTGGACACGGATCCTGGGACGGGCCACATGGCAGAGAAGTCCAACCACCTGGCGTACGATGACCAATACAAGGACAACTTTGGGGACAGTCCCATGGGGAGCAGCGATGGAGGAATGCTGGGTAAGAGGCCAGCCTGCTCAGGGGAGATGCAGTGGGGACGGCTCTCGGAAAGCAGCCTGTCAAGGACATACTTAACAGCTATATCACGGGCTTTCTCTCCTGTTACCTGTTGTTCTCCAGACCTCACTTGACTGACAGAGTTTTTCCATTTTCTTTAAAGTGGATAAACTCCTCAGCAGCGAGGCTGGTGGGGGCATCTTCGACGACCCCCCGGTGCTCTCGGACAGCGCGATGCTTCCACAGGATCACGGTGGTGACGACGACGATGATGACTTCAATAACTTGTCTCGTAAACTGCATTTCTTGAATCTCTCGCTTGCGTGTCTGTAGGTGTCGGGGGGGGGGGGTGGTCGGTGCCGTGAAGTATAAAACCGCTTTGATTGCCTCTCAGCTGGAGCCCCCGATAGCCCCGACTCGGGCCCTGCGGAGCCTCTTCCCACCATGGCTGATCAGACGGAGCAGACCACCCTGGTGCCCAATGAGGAAGAGGCCTTTGCTCTGGAGCCCATCGATATCACTGGTGAGCACCTCTCTCTGTCGCTCCGTCTGGGAAGGTGGGGGAGGGAGCTTAGTGCTGATTCAGCAGACGGCTCTGTTGCCTCAAACCTCCCGGGTTGGGGCTTGAACCTTTTGCACGTGGTGGTTTAAAATTTCAATATATCTGGACGTATCGAGATGTAGCACTTAAACTTTTTTAGTCAAACTAAGTCCGTCAAAGGATGGAGAAACGATATGTGGATCATCAGTGAAAACTAGACAACTTGCTACAGGGTGTTGGATTATCATTTTCTGTGTGTTTCTTTCTATGTGATGGAGAAAGATTAATCAGTGGGCCAGATTTAATTATGATTTAAAAACATGCCTCAGATCAGCTAAGACACATTAAAGTGGTGATTCGCAAACTTACAGAAAGTCCCAGCCGCATACCACCATTATAAACTGACATCTACATATACTGATAGCTTTGCATGCCTTATGAGCAGTTAAACGATAGTGTGACGCCATGGGGTCGGTCCATAGGAGCAGTTATGTAGCTACTGGCATGCTGTGTGCCGAGCGTATCTGTAGACGGTGTAAATGATCGTGTGTTTCTGCATTTATACTGTAAATTGACACTGGAATCCTTGTCTATCATCAATTATCGATAATGTCATGTAGCCCAGTTCTCTGTGGGTGCCCCTATCCAGGCTGTACCCCAGCCCTGTGAGAGAGGCTCCTGATGTTGTCGTGACCTTGACCTGATTATGCAGTTAAAAAATGTATGGAAAATGGTACAATTTGTAAGAAATCCTTCAGAGATGATGAGTGATGGAGAAGTTTTAATGGAGGAGTGTTCCCCCAACAGTGAAAGAAACCAAGGCAAAGAGGAAGAGGAAGCTAATCGTAGACAGCGTTAAGGAGCTGGACAGCAAGACCATCCGCGCGCAGCTCAGCGACTACTCTGACATCGTCACCACACTGGACCTGGCCCCACCCACCAAAAAGCTCATGATGTGGAAGGAGACAGGGGGCGTGGAGAAGCTCTTCTCCCTGCCGGCGCAGCCCCTGTGGAACAGCCGCCTGCTCAAGGTGATGAGCCCAGCCATGCTCTGTCTCCTCAGGCACATGGACCTGGGCTTGTGGGCAGTGCCGGCTTATTGAGCACACTTGTAATTGAAAGATTGCAGGTTTGAATCCCTGACCAGCAAGGTTCCGTCCCCAAACACTGCTATCCGGGCGCTGAATTAGCTACCCCCTGCTATGTCACAGCATCACATATGGGTTAATTGCAGAGGTTGTTGTACACTGTGTGCTGTGGTGTGTCAACAATGACCAATGATTACTCAATTCTTGTAGCCCCTTTAGATTGCTGAAAGTTGTAGCATGTGGCTCACTGGGCTAAGCCTGTGTGCCTGTGATTTAAAGTCGCCGATTCAGAAACCCAGCATCAGCATATCTGTGGGTCCTTGAGTAAGGCAAGGTGAGGGAGGCGTAAAGATAATTTCCCCTTGGGGATCAATAAAGTATCTTATTATTTATTATGTTCAAGATTGGCCTGAAAGTTGTGTGTATCCTGGTGGTTGTGGGATTAGGTCCTGCCCTGGCTCTTTCCACGTT
This sequence comes from Mormyrus lacerda, assembly GCA_015163995.2. NCBI lineage: Eukaryota > Metazoa > Chordata > Actinopteri > Osteoglossiformes > Mormyridae > Mormyrus > Mormyrus lacerda. The sequence continues at coordinate 5,656,938 of JAABNX020000151.1, forward strand.
TAGTTTATGCAGTCTGGAGCTGGGCTTTAGTTGCAGTCTGTCTCCCATCCCCTTTGCTGTGATGGTTCTGTTGGGCTCTGTGGGCTTGATCCACCCTGGATGGATGGATGGTCGGGTGAGTAGCTGAGCACGTAGAGGGCATTAAACAGACTTGGTGTGCCCTGGCAGATGTTTACACGCTGCCTGACCCCTCTGGTGCCGGACGAGCTGCGCAGGAAGAAGCGGGGTGGTGAAGCCGACAGCCTGGACGAGTTCCTGAAGGACCTGGAGAACCCGGAGGTTCCTCGTGAGGAGGTCCAGGCCCAGCCGAGGGATGTCATAGGTGGGACGCCGGCCCATGTCCCCAATGCCGTGGAATTTGTCGGCCTTTACGCACTAGCCTTTTAAACTTCAGTTATCGTTAATTTTCGGGGGTGGGCCAATGGGTTGAGGCACTGTGCTTGTGATCAGAAGGTCAGTGGTTCAGATCTCCAGAGTGATTTCAACGTTTTAATTATTTCAATGTCATGCTAGCTTTCTGTTTAGCTTTTAGTGTTTAACAGTTAATGGGATAATTAGTGTATCTCTTAGCTACCCTCGCTTTGAGCTCTCTATCCTGTCAGTAACTGTGAACCCATAGTTGAACAAAATTACGTTGCCACTGTTCTCAGTGGCCCCTACGTTGAGCCGCGTATGTATTCGGCCACCCCCCCGTAACCACGTCGACCATCCTCTGCCGTTTCCAGAGCAGACCATCTTGGAGGAGCCCAGCATGCTGCAGGTGTCGGCCATGGAGGGGAGCAAGACCAGCCTGGAAGAGACGATCATGGCCCCACCTTCCACGCAGCGTGGGGTTAAGCGCAAGTCCAAGGACACAGAGCCAGCCCTGCCTGTAAGAAGACACACTGGGTCCAGCCTTTGTCGCCCACGATTTAGCCCTCTAGTGATGAGAGAAGGTGCCGTTTCGGAAGAGTCGGGTGCAGTGAAATCTCCAGCTCCACCCAAAGTAAGCCGCCTGTCGTTCTCGTCGCGGCCCTGACGCCCGTCTCTCCTGCAGATGGGCGCCCAGGAGCAGCAGGCTGAGCGGCCCCCCTCACAGAGGCTGGAGCTGACCCAGGTGGAGCTGCCCCCAGAGGAGAGCACCAACCTGAGCCAGCTCATCCCGGAGCTGGATCTGCTGGGAGGGAGAGGCAAGGAGAAGCAGAAGGATGATGAAGAGGAGGTGAGCTGCGGGGACGGGACGAGCGCTCTCTCTTCCACACGCTCGCTTGCTCGCGCTCTTACTATTTCTCTTGTTTATCGATGTGTCATTTCATATTTTAAAATGTCTACATCTGCCTGTTAACCACTTACCCGGGTCAGGGTATTGCGGAAGTATCTACACTGCCATTAAATAAGTAACTGGGTTATAACAGAAGATACAATCTTAGTTCCTGTTTTTTGCTGGTGTATGAGGGTAAGTGTCGTCATTATCACCTGTGTTTTGTAGGAGGAGGAAGCCCAGGGTGGAGACCAGGACCAGGAGGAAAGGAGGTGGAACAAGAGGACCCAGCAGATGCTTCACGGCCTTCAGGTAGGGCTCAGCAGCCTGGGATCACTCTGTGTCGGGGTCAGCGGGGTCGGCCGTGGTTATGTGGTGAAATCTCAGCTTCAGGCGGGGCTGAGCAGCCTCTGGGTCACTGCGGTTCCTCCTGCGGGATGAGGAGCCAAGGTACCGCAACACATACGGCTCAGATTTGTGTCACGAACATCCTGGTATTAATAAGGTGACACTTTCCTTGATGAACAGAGAAGAGCGTTCATATCAAAGAAGGTGGTCTTTGGCCTTAACGTCATCCCGGATAAGTCTGCTCACGCTCTCCTGCTGCTCTTCCAGAGGGTTGTGGCTAAAACCGGAGCCCAGTCCATCAGCCTGCTGGATCTGTGCAAGAACAACAACAAGAAGCAGGCGGCCGCCAAGTTCTACAGCTTCCTGGTGCTGAAGAAGCAGCAGGCGATTGACCTGACACAGAGCCAGCCCTACAGTGACATCGTGGCCACGCCTGGGCCGCGTTTCCACATCATCTAGGCGATTCGGCACTGGGACACTTTTATCCTACCATATTTTATTGTATTTGACAGTGTTTAGTGCTTTTTTTGTCATTTTTAAGAATTTACAGGCATGTTTGTTATATATAAGAAATCGTCGTTCTTTACTGCCAAAAGGAAGTTTGTGCTGTCTTACCTTTCACACCATAATCAAAGAGGAGTGCTGCATAAAACTGGGCATTCGTACATTTATTTTTTTAAGGGTGTACAACACTTTCTGAGGGCCGCAAAAGCATCTGAAAACACGCCGGCGTTGTCGGTTTTTCTGTTACAGCTTCAGTTAGACCATCGCTATCTGCCTTTTCTTCCCTAAAACGTCAGGACAGAATATCTAAGGGGTAGAGACCCTAATTAGCATGGTCTATCCTACTAAATGACTCGCAATACACCCCCCCCCCCCCACTGCATTATTTTGTTTCACTTTAAACATTTTCAATGGTAAATTTCTATTGTTTGCACTTATCCGCCCCCTTTCTGTCCGATTTTTATGGACCTTTTTTAATTCTGTCTTACGACTGAAATCTTGAAATCAGGTGTTGAAGGGCATTCTTGCCGTTTGCCTCTACACTAAAAAAAAAGACTGTAGATAATGTTACTGTTTAAAGTTGATATCCAGGTGTGTTTCTGTAGATTAAATCCTTCTAGTCAACTTGGTATTACTTTTCTAAATAAACACGTTGCTTAGAGTCTGTGGTTTATGCTATATTGGGTACCTTCATAATGTTTCACACCAGAAAATCTGCAGCTTTTTTTGAGTGGATGCTTAGTATGGCTTTGGTAATTTCCATGAATTAACCTTAACCACTAACTGTTGCCATATAGCTAACTACCTATGTAAAAATACAGACTCCTCTAAGATATGTTAATGATTGCCTGTTCATAAATTCAACACAATAAGTATGCGTGAAAGTTGGAAAGGTGGTAATTTAAAAAGCCATCTTATTTATAATAGAATATTAAAGCATTTGCAGGGATCATTTATGCAAAGTGTAGCAATCATGTAAACGTAAGCTGAAGGAGAGACATTGTAGTGATTTCCCCCCCCCCCCCCACGCTGACATGAATGAGCAGGTACCTTGTTAATGTTTAATGTGTCCATGGTGTCATCGGTGATCATGTGACCCCTGGTATAAAGCCTGACTGCTTGCTGCTGATTTGCTTCACAAATTCCCCATTGGAAACACCTGCTGTATTTTGTTTCCAGCCTGTTGAAAGGTAAGTGTCTGTTTTCTGAAATTACTGAAATTTCCTAAGGCCAGAGTTGATTTCCTTGGGTGAGATTGAACTAGGGAAAATATTAACTACAGATAATGCCAGATTACAGACAACTGTCGCTGTTAAGGATTATAATACAAATATGAAATGTTTTTCTTTAATTTAACGTCCTTTTGGCGAGAGGCGACAAAGCGACAGCTAATGATAGCAAAGATAGACTTTGGCCTGTGTGCATCATTCCAGGAAGTAGAAAGCTGCTGGACCAAGCTAGTATCTGTCGTTGCTTTGGAGTCATGAAGTGAATGTTTTTAGGCCAAAGGCCACAAAATCACATATTTAAACTGACCGCCGCTGAACCCCCCCCCCCTTTTTGAGGAGTCGCACCAGCACGACATGGAAAAAGCCCTCAGTGAAAGAGTGGAGCCCCCCCCACCATACAACCCTGCTGTATTCTCGAACCCTTACCCGGCCGGCCCAGAGCTCCAGAACAGCCAGGGGAAGGTGGCTGTGGTCTCTCCTGCTTGTGACTATGACAGCATGGGCTGTGCGGCGGGTCCAATCCCTGAAAGTCCACCTTCGTATTCTCAGAACTTGGAGGATATTAGCTGCTTCTCTGATGGGATCCTCCGGAGGGGTGAGAAGCTTCTGCTCCATCTGTTACACACACACACACAAAAACTTTGCTAATGGAGTTATCTTTTATGATACATGATATGCACACAACTTCCCAGTGCTTATCAAGGAATGGATTGTGGGGTATTATATAAAACTATATAATAGTGTATATATATAAAATGTGCTGTTCATTTCAAACAAACATTTTCTATTGTCATTGCATGAGAAATGCTAATGCTCTTCAATTACGAAGTGATATATTCAAGAATCATCACAGTGGCAATTTTATCAGATACAGTTTTGTTTATAGGATTCAGAATGAACTTTCGTAATACTTTGTAAGTTTTTATTATACATTTAATTACTGTAGGCGTGGAAGGACACGGTGATATGCTTCACTGTGTTGGCTAATTCAGGCTGAAAAGAAATGACTGAAATCCAGATTTACTTTGATTCTAACTTGACTGAAATACTATATAGTACACTATTATTTTATGCATGCTTTTAAACATGCATCTTTATAAATGTTACAGACGTTCATCTTCTGATAAAACAAAAAACATGGCTTCGAGCAAGCAGGCTTTAGTTTAATGTTCCTTTTATTTTAAACTTGGACAAAAGTGACCGCTCAGTCATCTCCGATTCATTAAAATGAAATAAATCACGGCGTTCCTTTAAAAGCAGTCCGGGAAATGAGAATCTTTGCTAAATTTTTATCCGTCATTTTAAAACTGAACAACTTAGACGTATTTATCTGAATAATAGAAAGATGTTTTAGAAGATTTGCAGCATTTTTCCTTCGAGTTCAGAGTCAGCTCGACTATTTCAGGGGGGGTTGGCAAAGATTTTATTTGGTGAGAATCCTATAAATGTTCCTTTCAGTTCCTCCGCAACCTTCTGCAAGCCGGTCCTGCTTGAGTTAATGCCTGCTTTTGTTTTAAACCATAATTCATTAAACTTGTGTTTTCTTTGTGTTATTCAGATTAATGGATTAGCCGCTTTTGCTGGCTTTCAGACAATTATAGCTATACAGTGATCTCTCATTTGTACGATATTACTTCGGAAAAGTATGACTTAATTTCTGTCATTATTTGTTACTTAGCAGTTGTCTTTGCGCAGCTTTCTTTGTTAATTACCTATAGACAGCATGTTTACTTTTTGTAAACATCTTGATGACAAACATACTTTTACATAGGCACAAAAATGTTAGCATTCAAGCATAATTAGGCAGTTTTAGTAACTTGCAAGCGAGGAGTAAATTTCATGCTTTTTAGTATTCGAGGGGAATTAATCTTTTAACTTTTTTAGTATTCTGGTACACATGTTTAGCAAGTTTTCTAGTTTGTCCATATTCGTGTCCATTAACTTTTTAAAATGTAGTCGCTTACAAAATGAGTCGAGTCAGTTTGGCAATTCACATTCCTCCAGTTATACAATTTACTTAACCTAAGCCATTATTCTGACATTCTGTAATCATTTTTCTTTTCTGCTGCTGTTTTATAATTCATATGTTTTGGAATTCACCTGTAGCGTACTGGGTAAGTTGTTATAGAAGATTGAGAATGCATACATTGAAAATGGTCTAGAATTGCTGTTGCTTAGATTTTAAAATTAGCAAATACATTAAGTGTTTAGCAGCTGTTTTAAGTACAGGTTTCGATGTCGGCATCGATCCATTCCTAATCAGACGGATCGGGAAAAATGTTACCGGTCCACGTCCGATACTTACTTATTTCATTTTTGGCAGTCTCTAAAAAGCTAGCTCCTATTTCGGGTTATGTATAATGAATCGCTCTTTCCCATTTTAGATGTGTGTTTTGCGGTTTTCAGGTTGGACACTAACGGGGCTACTCAATTTGCCACTCAGTGGGTGTGAGCGCAGGGACTGTTCCGCCTGCTGTGACGTCACGCACATACCGTTTGCAGCAGGAGTAGCGTAAGAAACTTAGACAGGAGGGTGACGGTCTGGGTATTGTATGCTTGAAACGACTAGTAGCACAGCAGTCTTTGTAAAAACAAAAAAAAAATCATAGGTGGAAGTAGAGTTTAGTGGAAAATCCCACTAAACAAAGCGCACGCGATTGTGCGAGACAACGCGAGTGATATGAAAAAAAGCAATGGATGGTTTGGGGGTCGCTGGCTCGGGCTGTTTTGCGCACTCAGTACAGCTTGTGATACATGGGGGGCTGCGATCGCAGCGAAGTGTAAGTGACAGTGGGAGACAAATAATGGGTATTTTAAGCATTCGCCAATGCGTCACGCCTTTTGCTCACCTTTTAACGTGTTTGTTTTACTTATTTGATCTTGTTTACAAATGACAACGTCACAAATGACACATCACATTCATCTCATATCTAGTTTGTCTTGGCTCAAAATGTACCTTGACTGATTAATTTGAAATATTTAGTATTAATCCTTTTTAGGTTTTGTGAGGAAGGTCTACTTAACCTTGATGATCCAACTTTTAACCACCACAGGAATAATATGTGCTTTTCTGTACTGGTAAGTCATATTATAGATATTCGTCTTTAATATTATACTGTTTCATTATGAAAGTCTGAATATATTAATAAATATATTAATTCAAATCACACTAAATGCTCTTTATAGCTTTTGCAGTAGCCTACATAATATGGTGATAAATTTTGCTAAAGGAGTGATATAGGGCCTGTGCACACTGGATGTTGCCATTCCATCAAACAGTTTCTTATCTGGTGTAAAGAACGTGATTTGCTCTATCATTATAGGAAGGAACTTAATAAATGGACACGATCTAACTACTGGTTCACATATGTCATGATGTAAGTACTGACAGTCTGACTGATAAAAGCTTGGGGACAGGGTGACCCTCATCGGGAGTTTAAATGTCCTCCGTGGCAGCTCTCACTGGAGATGATGTTTCACGTATTGTGATTTTTCTTCTCAACAGGGCAGCGACAATTATTTGCATCATAATCCTGTCGTGCTGCGGAAACGTCAGGCGAAAAGTCCCGCAGAATTTCATCTTCCTGGGTTTGTTTGTACGTACCCGGCCCCTGGGGCGGTATGGGCTCTTCGCATTGTGAAGCGTGGCTTTGTGTGTCCTCAATGCTTGTTTTCCTGTGTATAGACCATCACAGAAGGATTAATGCTGGGCTCAGTGACGGTGTAAGTGAACCTTACGCTACCTCACCAGAGAGCCACGTTATGATGGCTATAAACTTTGATCAAACTGGGAAACAGCAGGAGTCACCTGACCGATCGGCTCCTCCCTTTATACAGATATTTCACCGCGGACGCTGTCATGTGGGCAGTAGGAGCTACGGCGCTCGTCTCTTTCGCACTGAGTGTGTTTGCGATGCAGTCAAAAGTGAGTCGTGCGTGAAATTCCAACTACGTCAAACTTAACCGTCAGTCTGTCCCCTTTGCCCCAGGTGACCAGTGTTAAGCGATGTTTAGGCGTGATGCCATGACAATGGACGGTTAACCTGTTGGCCACACACTAAACCTGTTGTGGGCTTTGAAGCCAGACTGTCACCAGAAATAATTTAAAATCATAGGGGGCTTGTGGCATCATGCTGAGTAAAATATTTTTCTTGAATGAGACTGAACACTCATTCCACCGACTGTGAAGAGAAAGGATGTGGTGGGTATTTTGTAACAGCTTAATGAAGTCAAATTCATATGTTGGTTAGAAAACAGTGATTAAGAAGGGGAGGTGCCAATTAAAATGAATCTTTTTTATTATCGTAGTGGGACTTCACAGCATCGATCGGGATTCTGTGGGCTGTCGGCTGGTCTTTGGTAGCATTTGGACTCCTGTGTGCTATTTTGAGGTCACAAGTAAGTACAATAACTTCAAATAAAAATTATTAAATAATAATTATTATTGTTATTTAATAATAATCATTTGCCTAATTCCAGGAATCACATTTTATTTATTTATCTATTTTTAAACAGTACCTGAACATTGCTTACGCCTGCCTGGGGACAGTGGTTTTTTCTGTGGTGAGTACATTCAATGTTGCTTGACAGCTGTATTTGCTGTCCTTAAATTAAAATTTGAAAATGATAGTTCTCACCTCCTGATTTTATCCTCTTGTATAAGAGAACATCTTGGGAAGCTTTTTGATGTTTTTTCAAGCATGTTTAGAGGTCACTCAAGCAACTTCAATTGGTAAAGTCTAATTTAGTGGTTTGCTGTCGGTAATACTGGTTAGTCATTCATATGATTACTTTTCTGTACTCATTTTGAATGAATAAATGTTACATTTATATAGTGTTTTTCCAAACAGAACCAATTGGGGAGCTGTGTAGCCCCCACCTAGGTGATGCAGCAGCAAGAGCCAGTAGGCTCACCACACTGGTGGTGAAGGGGCAGGAGAGAATTCACCAGTTGAATATAAGGGATGATTAGGAAGCCAGATTTGAAAGGGCCACAGTGGGCAGTTTCAGCCTGGGCATCCGGGCACCACCCATACATACAAAGCCTCAGATTTCATGTCATCTGAAGGACGGCACCAATTATACAGCACAACCACTGCACCACCATGCTGCCTGCATTTGGTTCATTTAAATTAAACATAGGCCTTGAAAAGTACCTTTTATAAAAAAACAAAAAAAAACAAAAGAAAAATAGGTGGCAACCATACAAAAAAATAATTAATTTTCTTGTTAACTTTTGTCACAAATTTAAGTTTGATAGAGATGCTAAACTACAAAAAAATAAGATGTTCAGCACATTTTCGCTAACAATCAAATGAATGACCTGAGAGACTGTTACCGACTGTGGATGACTAAGCTTGCCTTTAGCCAGCTTGAATATTCGACCGTATTGTCAATCTATTGACCGGCAATTTTAAACTCCACTTTTTGTTCTTATTTGGGAAAAATATTTTGCAGGTAAACAAATATTCTTTGTTGCCGTTACTTTTAGCAAAGTTTGGCTGAAATTTTGATAATTTACAGTTATGGATAGTGATCTTGTAGAGCAACCTAAAACTATGACAAATATTACCAGGAATACTTTCTTACAATGCATCACGATAAAGCTGAGTGCGTGAAAAACTGCCATGTTACAATTTGACTCGTAGCGAAGGACCAGCCTAATTTATATACATAAGCACACTACAATAAAAATGTACTACCATGGCAAACGGCCCTAAGCGATCAGCCTGGTTAGTCTCTGACCCCTGACCCCCCCCCTTTCCCCACAGTACCTGGTGGTGGACACCCAGTTCATGCTGGGTGGGAAACACAGATACAGCATCAGTCCTGAGGAGTACATCTTCGCTGCCCTCAACCTGTACCTCGACGTCATTACACTTTTCTTACTCCTCCTGCAGCTAATTGGCCTTGTTCGTTAAGGGTCCCAGCCCTGGTCTCTAAATTCACACAAAAAAAAAAAACTTATTTTTTATATATATATATATATATATATATATAAAATATATATATCTGCATATGCTGCTTGGACCTAAATTGTGCAAAAACATTTTTAATTTGTCTCTGCATTATATTGTCCAAACAGGTTTCTACATCTAATGCAATTACAGGGATTTCAGCAATAACATACTTTTTAATATTATTGTGTTCACAGAGTTTTTAAAGGTTTTAACTATGATTTGGTTTTAATTTGTTTTTCCCTTAATAAAATTAGCTTTTATCACATTGAGGATTGAGAATATGTCCAGACATGCAAGAATCCCAGCTTCACATAGTATCCCAGGTGCCCAAGTGGGCGAGTTAGCATATTGCTTGGCAGCCAGTGAAGAACAGGACATGGGCAGCGCTAGGCTTACATCCTGGTATTGTATTCTGCGGAGAGGAGCATTACGAAAAAAACTGGGGATCTGCAACGTTGAAATGAAATCACATCGCAAGCTTAGGTAGTTTAAAAAAATTATCATCCCACTGGCTACACCAGCTGGAACACAAAACATGCAAGCACTGTTATATTAAAACAGACATGCTTAAAATTCCTCAAACAATATTACAGAAGTCCCACCAAGTTAAACGATACCTTACACGGCGCAATTCTCAGAGCAGGTTTTTTTTGTGAATTTTTATTTGTTTTTTTTCCCATTTCTTCAGTAAGTCAAATGCAGTAGGTTTTATAATTGGCTTGATTAGGTGGCATTTTTGGCCCCGTTCACTGCAGTAAAAATGAACATAGTTGGGATCTTTGTTCCCCCCCCCCCCAAGAGGTTTTATGTAACATGTGACATCATTGTGATCAGGATTTGAATACCTTAGAAACCCTTGAAATACACACAGTAACCATCAGAAAAACCTCCAGTGCATCAAACCACTATAAATAACATATTTTGGACTATTGAACTGAAATCAAAAACGTTATGTTAATCTTTGACACAATGAATTGGGTACAATAAACATACTAAATGAAAGGTAAATACAGAACATTGTGGAAAACATTCTGGGGGGGAAAAAAAATCTTTAAAAAAACCTATAAAACATGCATTAAAATCTAAAAACATCTTTTGGACACTGTTAGTTCCATAAATGAACTAAAATTTACTGCAACGTCACGTGTTACTTTAATTCAAAGTATTTAAGAGAAAATTAATTAAGGTTAAATAAAGGCACACTAAAGAATAGGAAAAAAAAAATAACATTGAGAACCATTTCTTTAGCAATCCTAAAGCCATAAACATATAATTATCCATTACCAATGGCAATACATCACAATTACACTGATTAAGAAATAACATTTTCTGATTGCACTTTAATGGTCATGTGCACACACTCCCACAACACAAGATAAATACACAACAGTCAAATCAAGGTCGTGCTGTGTGACCCACCCTTACAAAATAATTATAATACCATATCAAGAATGAATGAGCTCAGTGTGCCGGGAATTTTGCTCCAGTTTTAAAGTCTTTTAGAACCCTCTCAACTTGTATTCGTGGACAATTTGGTAAAATGATGTAAACTTCTTAACTGCATTCCGTACATAAACATTCCCTTAACAATTTGCATCTGTTGGGAAATAATTTGGATTATCGGGAACAGCCAAGTCAGTCAGAAATGGACCAGGATTCACTGCAGCAGAATGCGAGACCAGCAAGGAGCTGTACAAATCAGGACTTTTCAGAATCAAGTCTTCCTGTAGCAACATATATAAAGGCAGGAATTAGAAAAGCTATTTAGCAACTCAGATACTTTTCTCTAGTGCAGCATCTGTCTTTATCTCTGTCAGGATTTCCAAAAATAAAACTCGAAATGGCTCATCATTTTAACAGTTGTCAGTAGTGTTAGGAAATAAATTAAAAAGCTACTTTTACAGCAGTAGTTTGTCCTCAGCTTTCAATATACCCCAGAGCGTGAACGTCGCCTGGGTACAGTCGACATCAAAACCCTGTGACGAGACTCGCCCCAAAAGTCAGACAGCCAGCCACACCTTTTCATCTGAATACTCTTCATGTTTTTGAACCATTTCAATGGAACATGGGACTGACACAAATCTGGGAAAAGAAAACAGCTGCAGAATTATTTTTGGCATAATAGATGATGCTATAATCACATATATTCTTTGAGGAATATCTGTGGGACAGAGACGCAGGGCTGCCTGATTGCCAGCAGTAACTGCAGGTTGGGTCAGAATCTCAGCAGCCGTCCCTGAATGCTGCTTTAAACACCTTACAGGTAAATACGCTCCTCAATGCCTCTTAGTCACCCCGTTGTTTGGATTCTGCGCCGGCAGCTGTCCATGTCCCAGGATGCAGGTGTTGCCATGCCGACCCCCCGGGCGGACAGACAAACCCTCTTCCCACCCCCAGCAAGGCACTGCTCAATTCAGAGCAATAATTTCAATACTGACACCCCCCCCCCCACCCCCCACACAAAATATTCACGACTGTCACCCAAATATTCAGTTTGGATGTTAAATGCTCCGATGATTTTTTATCTGGATTTTCTATAACTGCAGTCTCTGGGCGCATAAAAATTGCATACAGTACTCTGACCTGATCATCTTATTGTACAGTAATACTCCTTTTATTTATAAAAGTACTAGGATTGAAAGACACTGTGCCATCGTAAAGAATTTTTTTTTTTTTTGCTTAGACTTTGCTATTCAACCTGGATATAGTTAAACAAATGGTTTTTAGACCAAGTGCACTTGCTCCTCCAAGCCAAATTTGGCGCTGTTCGGTTGGAGGCTGGAACCTGAGTCACACCCAGAGGCATCGGTGTGACCAGAATCGGTGCTACTGCGGACGCTCCTATCTTCCAGTGGCACGAACAACATGGCGTTAGCATCCATACCCACCAATTCAAGCTGTGTGGGCCTTGCTGACCCCTGCTCGTCCTCCGGGGGCAGTGTTGGCACACGGTGAGGCTCAGCTACATCACCTACCTTCGGGGAGTGGGTGACACCTAGCTCGTCACTTTGGCGGTCGGCACCGTTTCCCAGTGGGTTGGTGAAGACGTCAGTGTTTACACTGGTAGGTCTGCTTTCAGTGGAGGTGGACAAGGCACTGGTCCTCCAAGAAGGGTTTTGATCACTTGCACGACCTGGGTTAGCATGGCGGCTAGTGGCCAGCCTCGTCGCTCCTTTGCCCCATTCCTGAAGTCCAGAGCTGCTGACACACGGCGTCTCCATACCACGGGCCCCAGGGTCAAGCCTAGAGGCTATGGAGGGGTCGATCGCTGCCAGAGAGCCCTGGCCACTGATGGACTCCTGGGAATCGCCAGACAAGGGGAGCCCAGACTCCTGCAGTGAAAGCTGGATAGCCAGCAGCATGTTGGGGTCATCCTCATCCAGGGAGCTTAGGGCCTGGAGGAAAAAGGGCGGCGTTGCCGTCTCTTAGCGTGTCTGAGGCCGGAAGCAGCGGAGAGGCACCAAGCCTTCGCGGGGTAGCTAGACTCACCCCCCTGGTGCCATGGCGACGGCTTGCACTCCTGGGATCTGTGCGGGATGAGACAGACCGGACCCTCCGGGTCCCGGGACAAAATGAGCTCATGTGAGAAACAGGGTCCAAAAGGAGGAGCTCAAGATTCCAAACCATACCATCATTTTGTTTAGTTGCAAACATATTAGCACATAACTAACTAAACTGCTTTTCTGGGTTCAATGGGGCATTATGATCTGCTGTATTACCGCCCCAAACCTCATGCACACCAAACCAGCACTAACATACCCAACGGGCTGTCCATCAGCTCGGCGGGGCTGGGTGCATCGCCACGTTGGCTGCCCGTGTCACCATGCCTACGGAATCTGGATCTCCGCCGCTGCTGCATCTCAGCAAATCCCTGTGACGGCACAGAGCCCACGACCGTTCATGAGTCTCGGAGAGACCCGCGAGTTCATGAGTAGTGTTAACAAGGTGCTACTGCAAGAGAACCACAAGGGGGCCCCCAAGAGCCACTCCTGCTGCTGGCACCACAGCTCAGAGAAGGCAAGAGGGGAAAAAAAAAAAGAAAAGAATATTTAACATCAATATACTGCCAACAGGGGGCCTATGAAAATGTGCCGTTCTTTACTGGGAGGGAAATTCTGAAAGGTCACTTGCCCATAAAATTAAACACAGGGCCAAATTCGCTGGTGCTTACCTCCTGCTCGGAGACGACATTGATTGCTACACAGTGGTTTGTTTTGCACATAGATCGATTCTAAAAATACCCAAATTGTGATGTTGTGGGAAAGGAATCAAAAGGCATGGAGGGACCGGGACATTTTATCAAAATGTTTGCTTAAGGAGCAGAACTTAAATAGCAGAGCATGTTACAAGATGGATTTAGGAGGGCTGAGGGTATCATTTTTACCTTCCCTATGTAAAAATACAACTATCCTCCATCGTCCAAGTCAAGACACATTTAAAAACAACAACATTTGTTGACCAAAGTGCTAGGGCCTGTATCAGGAAATTGGATTGGATCTTGCGTAGCTGGGTAACTTGTCGGACTTAAGGTTGTCTGGATGTAATGTAAGTGAATAAAGGTGAAGTCCATTTAAACTGGGGTACCTTAAATTCAACATGTTAACTGGCTAAGCAGAAAATCCTGCTTTGTAATACAGGCCACCGGACAGGATCACCAAAAAGAAAAGATGATAAACATTGAAAAAGGCATATAAGAGAAGAGAAAATCATCACAAACACAGAAAACAAAAGATGTTAAAGATAAGTACTGACAGGGAGACAAACTGCTAATAGGATTAGCTAGTGAGCAGAAATGTCATAAGACGGGATGGATCTCACGGCCAGGAAAAGGCTCCTCCACAGTCTGAAGGCTGCGACCAAATTTGTTTTTGTTTGGAGCGAGGGATCAGCAGAAAACCCTTTTCTGATGACCTGAGGGGGCTGGAGGTTGTGTAGGGGACATATGAGGTCTGCGATGCATGAGGGTACATAGACAAACAGGAGGATTTTAAAGTCAATCCTAAGGTGGACTGGAAGCTAAATCCCTTTTCTTGGAGCTCGTGAGAAGTCTTACTGCAGCGTTCTGAGCAAGCTGAAGGTGGGCCAGGGACGCCTAGTCAATTCTGGTGTACAGGGAGCTGCAAAAATCAAGCCTTGAGGAGATACAGGCATTGATGACTATTTGTAAGTCACTCGAAGAGAGAATTGGTTTAATTTTTTAAATGGATGTGAGCTGGAAGAAACTAGATCTGACAACTGCATTGACCTGTTAGTCAAACTTGAGAGGAGAGTAAAGAATTACTGCGGGATTTTTGGCAAATGGGATTATGAAGGGAGATAACTGACCTAGGTTAATGGAGATCTGTGTACTACCCACAGGTGGGCAGAAAACAACAATTTCTGATTTGGTTTCTTTGAGGTAGAGAGAAGTTTGGGCCATCCAGCATTTAATATCCTCAAGGCAACTGACTAGGCTTTGTAGCTATGAATGAAGATTTGATTTCAGGGGAAGATAGAGCTGCATGTCATCTGCAGTGGGACCAGAGTATTCTATCAAGTAGAAGCATGTAAAATGGAGAAACGAATAGGGCCTAGAATAAACCACTGTGGGACCCCGCATGTGAAACGGGCTGAGGGTGAGAAGTTGGAAAGTTTTACAAAAGGAACTATTGTTAAGTTAGGAGATTAACCAATTTAGAGCAGCGTCCTTTACACCAACCTCATCCTTCAGACAATTTATGAGGATGTCTGCTGTATTTAAAGCAGTGATGAGATTGAGGTTGACTTGTAATCTACTTCCTCCCAGAATCACCTCCAAAAAGAAAAAACAATTTCTTTTTACAGATAAAGGATATTTAAATCTAGTAAAGGTCACAAAATTTATTGAGTAAACCAACAATTGAAAGAGCAACATCATCAACATCATTAGCATAGGAAACACTGAACACCTGTGGGCCCACTGGGCGGCAGGCCGAATCCAGCCCCCCAGCCCCAGATAAGTGAAATTTACTCACTACCTGCCGCTGGCTGCGTGCATTCGGACCTCTGCCTCTTTGGACACTCCCTCCGAGGTCTGACTGACTCCTCGGGGTCTTTAAATCAGGGCACAAATTAAAGAAGAGAAACAAACAAACAAAGCTGGAATGTGATTAAGGGGCCAGAACAGCGACCCGAGGCTGGTCTGTTTGTCGGCCGACTCCTCACCTGGGGTGACGCCAATCCCAGGGACTCCCAGTCCCACTCGGCACCGGTGAAGCTGCGGGTGGGAAAATACCATACTGGTTACCATTACTGTTCAGAGCAGGCAGACCTTGAAACAGGAACAGTACTCTGCTCCTGTATGCCGAGCAGATATCGCATGGGATCAGTGTTGGGCACGTACCTTCAAAAAAGTCATTAGTTATAGTTACATCATTATAAAAGTAACTAATTACCAGGCAAAGTAACTATCGCGTTACTTAAAAAAAATCTAATTTAATATAACTATAATTGACATTGTACACTAATCTACACTATTTTAATGTTGTTGTGAGAGATAACTGTCAAATTGAACATCTTGTCACCGACGCAGAGAGACTCTTTTTCCTGGGCATAAGTTGCACGTTACATAAACATTTTTGGCTTTCACCTCTGAAAGTAGTGCTTATACTTCCAGT
>JAABNX020000151.1:5722864-5742312 GCA_015163995.2 Mormyrus lacerda
GGATCAGGATCAGGATCAGGGTTAGGGTTAGGGTTAGGGTTAGGGAAGCCTCATTTGTCTCGTTGTTTGAATCTAGTCTGTTCCAACCTCGCCTGGCCCAGTTTTGCAGGTATGCCGAACATTAAGGCTGACTGACCTTCTGTCTTCCTCTTCCAACTTCCACTGACATGTCCTGGGGAGGGTGGGGTCTCCAAGCCCCCGGAAGCCGTCTCTGGCCCACATGCCACATGCATGATGTCACTGACATCCCCCGAAATACCCCCCCCCCACCACCCACCACCACCATGTTGTCACTGGCTGTCCTGGATGAACCAGAGCCTCCCCGCCTGAAATTTTGCTCACAAACAAAAAATAGTACTAATATTCATGTTTGGATTTATGAGCAGTTAACTTTCTGCTGTTTTTGAGTTAAGAGCATTAAAAGGCAGAACAGTGACTCACTGCAGGATGCCAGGTCTCAGATGAAGTATTGAACACGTAAAATAAATCAATGACTGGCTCATACTCCAGGTATAATAATTACTTGGCAAGGTATGAATTATAAGAAGATTTTAATTGATTGGCTCAGCAGAGCTGACACAACTACCCTGTCAGGTGCTACCCATGATGCAGTGTGGCTGAGCTGGAGTGATGGTCAACTTCCCCGTCAGCAAGCTTCAGCCCAGGAGCTGCACTGATCCTCCATGGAAATTCTGGAGCTCTTTTTTAAACTGTGTTTATTTCAAGCTGAGAAAAACATGGACGGTGCCTCAAACCTCGAAATACGGGACCCTCCGTCCGGCGGTAGCAGCGTATCGCTTTGGTTTCCTTAAAATAGAAAATAATTTTTGCCATCCCACCAATGTAGGAGAGTACAGAAGAACAGCGTTGATTTTCTGAAATGATTTTCGTTCGAGATGACAAACTTTCCGCCGCACGATTCCTGACGCGCAGCATCTGTTCGCAGTGCTGGACAATATTGGTTAAAATGAAAAGATAAATGAGGCATTAATGATAAATGAGGTAATGATCAGATTGGAACAGACACGTTTTGTTGCTTGTCCCTTGAACCTGCTGCAGGCTCTTGGTATTTTAGTATGCTGTCAAAACACGTCCAGGACAAGGATCCCTTCTGCACAATGACACACCGAGCCTCTTTTTACAGCCCATAAAGATAATGGCTTGGTTGGGCATAACCATGGCAACCGGCACTGTCCAGAGCTGGCTTCTCTTTGTGAGCTCAGCTGAAGGGTCTTCTTACAATGTCCCCCCATGTTATGATAGTGCCAGTGACCGCTGGGGACTGGACATCCGCTCTGCCAGTTCTCATTTGCACTGCATTTACTAGTTTCGCAGCTGCTCGTATCAGGATGCTGGGGTAAAAAAAGTTACCTCAGTTAGTCAGATTCAGGTTTATTATTCACGTTGCTTCAATGTGGCGTCTGCCGCCATACTCTCGGATCCCACGGTAACGCGCAGACATCCGAAAGACGCCTGTAAGAATGACAGGTGTGTAAAAAAAACCCACTGACACAGGCCTCCTACAGCCAACACTCATCCTTTGACAAAAGACAGCAAAATCATACCTGATCAATCCCATAATAATCACGCCCCACCTGTTTAAGTGAAGACCGGTTTTATTTTTTGGGGTTTTTTTTCTCAGCTTTAAGCATGCAGATGTACTATCGCCGTGGGAACGACTGATATAACTGTCCACGGTGATGGAAAAAGTCAGAGGTAATGTATCAAACACTGACATATAAAAAGAAACAGGAATGCATTTAACTTTTCACAGTTATACGGAAGACTGGTCAGCAAAAGTAAAAGCGCAGCTGCTATTTATCGTCGTGTGTTATATGTTTTACCAGTTATCAGTGGCACAGAGGCCCAGTAGGCTGCAGCATTGCTTTGCGTCCTGTGATACCTGGGATAGACGCAAGCTCCCCCACGGCCCTGCATTGCACGAGTAAAAAGATGGATGGATGGCATTGACAGTATGTGGTTGATGTTCTTCCTGCTGTAAGCCTCCAGATCATGCTGGTGTGTCCTAAATAAGCAGCAATGGAGGAAGAGTACTTGCAATTAGCCAAAAGCTAAAACTTGTGAGATGGATTTTGTCACCTGATACTACAGTCAGGGACAGGTCATTAAGGCTCAGCCACACTTTGCTGATGAGACAAAGTTTTTCTCCGCCGTTCCGCCGTAAAACAAAGGCCGCTTTAAATGTAACAGTGAGCTTTGCTGAGATGCCGTGTTTTCTAAACCATCTGCTTATCTGGCCCCGATGCTTGTCTGCTCGTGAGAGCGTGAGGTGCCGGATGAGATGGGAGATTACATTTACCAAAACTCCTGACTGCTGCTTTTCATTCAGGGACCGGACCGCTCTCCCGTTTCTCCTAATGAGGCAAACGCGGGACATTCATCAAAAAAATAAAAAAAAAATTTAAAATCATGACCATAAGCCATTTCAACATCGCTGGCTGTTCAAATAAATCTGTCTCCTTTCCTCAGGACCGTCAATGACAAAGAGATGAATTTGTACATAGAGAATGTCTTTCTACGGGTTCATTTTATGGAACAGTATTGAACTTATTACGTATGTCAACATATGATTGTTAATGTTCTTCTTCGTCTTTAAGGAAAATATTTATATTTTGCTTTTATAAATATTTGGACTTATGAATTATCTGAAAAAAGTATGAGAACTAACAGCGGGACTGTAATCGGAAAATATTCTTGTTTCCAAGAATAGACCTGTACCTACATTACAGAGACGGATGTGCGCACTAGCCCGACTGACAGCATTACTTTGGAAACCAAGCACTGCTATTGCAAACTCATTTGCAGGTTGTTTTCAAGCAGGACCAAACCACAGAACATCCTGTTTTTTCTTTATCGTGTCATTATTCACTGAATGCTAAATATCAAACAAACCGAATGTTTTAAATCACCTGTAACGATGCAAATCGCTGCAGTGACTTTAAAAGCGCAGGGATTGCTGTGTCCTGGCAGTAATTTGCTGTGTGTTTTCGTCTTAGAAACATACCCTGTTATTACAAATAACCACCAATCAATGACTTCACAAAGAATTCAAACAGCAGTTAATTTGCCCTCAACACTGACGCATTGTGTAGAAACTCAGCCAAAGTCACCATGGCAACAAACACTTACTTACAGATCCCACACAGACCGGTAAAACTTGTCCCCCCCTCTCTCTCTCTCCCTCCCTCCCTCTCTGCTCTCAGAGGCACTAAAGTAAAATGCGTCTGCTTACCGTGAAAGAATGGGCCCGTTTTGGGACACACCAGGGCGGGGGGACGTAAATGACCTTTCTTAAACAATTTCTACTGCTTGTTTGAAAGCTTTGTGAGTTGTGTGCATTTGTGGGAACAGAAATGTGAGGTGAACTCACAAGATCTTGCCCTGACTTGATGTTTACTGTTCAGTTTAGCTTTGCAGCCACCAGGAAATGACCTAATCAGGGGAAAAAAGGCAGGAAACTGATGCTGAGTCTGACAGTGTAATTTAATTGACCAAAACTGACAATTTACCACGTTAACAGTAAATAGCTTGGTTTATTTAAATAGTTCAATTACAAGATTAATTTATCATTATTGAAAACCATAATATATTAACATCTGAGACGTGTAAGGCGGCATTATATTATATAATTCCAACAGAGAAGAATTTCAATGAGGACATGAATTTTTGCAGGCTCAGAGAATACTTTCCGGGGTCTTTGTAAATAAGGCAGGATATCCAGTGGGCCAGATCACCTCTGAGCAGAGACTCTCTATCTCTCTCTCTCTCTCTCTCTCCCCCCTTAGGCTCTGTTCTGTCAGGGAGGCGCATGAGGAATCGGGGCCCAGGGCCTGAGGAAGGCCAGGCGGGACGGTGTTCGCAAAACCCCCCGCGGCAGCTTGGCTAGAACCTTTAAGAGGCGGAACCCAGTGTTCCTCGGTCCTGGGTACTTACAGCGGGGCGCCATTTGCATAATTAATGAAATGTATTAATAATGCAAACCACCATTCGCTTTCCTGCACCGGCAAGTCGCCATGGGAACGAGTTCTGTGCCGTGGAAAGGCGAATTCCCTCAAAAAATGGCAGGATATACTGGGAGAGCTGGGGGTGAAGTGTACAGGGCACTGGCAGAAAGCCGAACGCCAGGTTTCAGTGCTACTGCCCCCAGTCTAACGCTCACTGTTTACTGCTCTGGAAACAGCAGACAGCCATTTGGCTACCACTCATTATTTTTATAGTATTTATAATCACATATCTCAGAGCCTAATGACTCCATGGTATTACAAATAAAATTTAGTGCAGGTGCAGAGAGAGGCCCCGTCCTTCACAGCTGAAGTGTTTTATTATTGCGCCGAGGTGCAGATGTGACCCTGTGATGGCACATTAGCCCGACAGCGGCTGATCTGCGGCAGATCACCTGAGAAGAGCTGAAACAGGAGCAGATCCAAGCGCAAATGTCTCAAAGTGCTGGAACATACATAGTTATTTTACAGCACTTTCACTGTTGTGTGTTTTAAACTCATTAATTGGGAACTTAACCACTGAAATATGTGAATGATTATTAAAATGCTTAAATGTTTGTTAATTTATTAATTGATTGTCATAATATTTATCTTATTATTTACAAATCGATGGGGGAAAAATTATAGCTCTTTGTTTCATCTGGATCCACACAAGCAGCAGGGGAACCACATATGAAGTCATCCGGAAAAGACCGAAGTCTTACAATAAGCCAGGTGGACAGAAGCAGTTTTTCACGTAGAGGTGCAACAAATTTTTATTCTCTCCTGTCAGACCTTATTTCACCTTGGAAAACTGTCTTTTTTATATCAGAGACTTCCACTTCTGCGAGAGGGCGGGTTTGCTGAGTGTTTTTTCACACGGCTTAAGAAACAGGGACCCAACTGTGACGCTGCCTGTGACCAGTAAGGGGGCTGAGGTCACCCTACGAGGCAAGGAAAAGGGGACCGCCTGTCGAGGGGCCCAGCGGTCGAGGGGCCCAGCTGTCGAGGGGCCCAGCGGTCAAGGGGCCCATATTTTGAGGGAACTAACTGTTAAGGGGCCTGCCTGTCTGGCCTGGTCTTCTGTAAGGGTGCAGACGAAATGCTGCAAATTAGTTGCTGCTATCAGCTCTTCCCCTCTGACAATGAGTGCAGGTACTTATTTTTAAAAAGAAACTCTATATGAAATTAATTGTTTAGCAATGTGTTTAACAGCTTCCTTACCACTGTAGATGCTGTTTTCATGCAGATTTCTGGGGTGGGGGGGAGCTACAGATCAGTGACTTCCCTACATGCACTCTGATCTGAGAGCCCCCCCCCATATTACACACATACCAAAGTCCCCTAAATGCCATCCAAAACTGTGATAAGTCCGAAAGACAAATATCTTCAAATTAGTTCCTGTTAGCCCGTTTCCTGCTGCTGCCCTGATTTACAGCGTCTACGAGGTGACCCGTCTGCTCGCTGCCTCCAAGCAGGCAGGACAGTTTAATTATAAACCACGATCCCTGGGCCCACATATTTATTCCCCAATTTGGAAGATGGAAAACAACCTTTAAAATGTTAAGCAAACTGCACTGAAGGAACCGTGGGTTAAAAGGGAGCTTATAGAAAAAGTCCGGCGGTCCTAAATTAAAATAAGGAATAGGGCATTGACGGGTGCGCGCTCGGCGGTGCAGCCCAGGCGTTTCAATTACTCCGCGAATTAGCAAGGCGGCCAGCATCTTTCTTCGGCTGTTGGGCAACGCACACAGTCACCTCGGGAGAGGGCGGTGGAAGTGATCCTAACATTTCATTACTGGGCAAGGAGGCAGATGATATTGCAGGACCTTCTTTGCTGCAGTATAAGTTAAGGTTTTATAAGCAGTCCCTCACAAAACTGAAAGGCGATCTCTCCTAATAGATACACAGAAGGTAGGGCGGAGGGAAAACACCTGTTATGTGCAATTTCTGCTTGGGTTTGCTTCTGTGCTGAACTCTGGTCGTTTATCAGCAGAAATCATTTAGAATGCAAATCTAGACCTGTGCCTTCTTGTCGTTTTTTCCCAAGTGAAGATACACAAAATATTCAAGTTGTTAATTGGTTTACGAGTCAGGGTTTACAGATATCATCATCAGACTTGTAATAATGTTGCAACAACAAAGATCAATGTGGCTTGAAGGAAACAGTCGGATACAAGATGAACTTCTAAAACTGGCGTTAAAGATGTCCTATGTACCTGCTAGCTGTTGCAATCCTCATGAATACACATATATACATAAATACATACACAGGCGGATCCCCCGACTGTCCTCAGACACCTCCGTAGACATCTCTTTTCTCGAATTCTGCTTATTCAACAGACTCTGCAACAAAAGGCTTATTGACGCCGTTTCTCTGTCGTTTATGGCAGCAGAATAAATTCCCACTACCCAACCTTGCGATTTATAACCGCAAGTCAATTTTCCTCCTTTGACCTCAAAAAGGCGCGTTTTTTTAGCAAGCTTCCCCCCGACAAGCTCCTTCTCTCCACGCTTCGCTCGCTCTCTCTCTTCCTTTTCTCTCCTGTTGATTTCCCCCCGTCTTTCCTTGCATATGTCTAACCTCACAAACGTGAAATACTCGTTATATTTTTTTAACCTTTTAGAACATCATATCTGTTCCACAGTTTTTTACGGAAGGAAAAAACACCCCCCCCCCATTGGAAAAGAACGCCTAATGTATCCCATTCTGAACTGTTGAACAGAATAAATCAATTATGATTGATAAACCTATACTGTATATATGTCTCCCACCCCTCATTTTTATACGGAAAAAACGTCAATCGTAGGCTATTTGTACGTGATATTCAGATATACCATCGAAGCTCCCTGATTTTGCTAGTTTCTATAGTTTTGCATCGCCTTGTCTTATTTAATAGCCTATTCCCATTGCTACGCATATCCAGTGTTGCATCAAATCCAACAAATGGGATGACGAATATATATGTGTTGTATTGACCGTTTTGTAAGTGTTTAATTAATTTATTGCGTCATTCAAGTACTAGAAAGAAGAGAAACATGCCTCTGTGGGTATGTGGGCATTCCCGTAAGTCGTGTCGTGAATGCAAAGAAAGTTTTCAAGGTGAGCTTTCACGTATATTGCAGCTAACCAATTATCATTCTAAGCAGCCGAATATATTGCTGCTTTAAGGCTTTTATTAACGGGAACGAGGGGGCGTTATTTAATGTTACACTGAGTGCAGAACATACTTTAAAATTGGAGGCCTTGTCTCTCGTTTAATTCACGCCAATGCACTGTGACTTGTGATTAACACGAGGGGATCTATGCAAGGTTGTGGCACAGCAGCCGGGAGCAGACATGTCGGCTTCAGCAGATTGCTGGGATTTCTAAGTCTGATCACACTTCAAGGTGCTTAAGTGAATTCATTTAATGCAATTTAGCCGCTCCGTTTCACGAGCAGGCGGCAATTAAATGCAAATTGGAAAACAGAATTTAACAGAGCCCTCACAGCCATCGGAAACATATTTAATAATTGTAATGTAATTAAATGGATTTTAATATACGAAGAACTGCATCATCAGGGACGATTCGTGGGGCCACTGAGTGACAGGGGCCTTAAAAATTTTGGAACATAATTGGATTCGTCGGGATTAGGGGGACAATATACATTATGATATACTTTCATGGGGTCCAAAGTCCAAAGTCGGATTTCTCGTGCGTTATCGTAGCGCGGTACCTTAGTGAGCAGAGGCTGACACCCCCCGGCTACGGATCTGAATCTGAATCTGAAGTGCCGTCTGTCAGGACCGTGCGACTGTGTTCTTTAAGTGGAGTTGGTCTCCCATTCCTTATGTCATCTGATTTTGGTAACTAAATTGGACATTTGCGCTAGAACAGTTATGAATATCTACCCATTCAATCCATCTCTCTGAACCCTAGAGTCTAGGGATGGCGAACATCATGGATGGATAAATGTCAGTGGAAAAAAATATACTACATTGAATAGAAAAATATCTGCAAAGGTTTAAAGGAACTTGAAAGTAACTTACTATATATGGCTACACTAATGGTTAGTTTTGTTTCTCAGTGAAAAAGGTTTTCTTGTAGAATTTCCGGCTGAATTTGACTGTTGGAAAACTGACACCAGGAAACATCTTAACAAAAAGCAGAGAATGGAAGTAATTTCTCAATGAACGTGGTGCTTATTAAAATTAACATGCCCATTATTTGTCAAAGCACTTTGATTTATAAGAGAACAGTCGTGCATCCCGAATATTGATCTCCCTAAAAGGAAACAGGGAGCAGCTCTTTTAAGAAATCCCGCGAGGGCAAAGATCCGCCAAGCGACTACCACACAGCTGTTGCCTACTCACCCTCACATCTCGCCCTCAGTATCTCTTCGCGGAACCAATTCAATAATTGAGATTTCCAGCTCCTTCGTGACTCTGCCCAAGAATAGGTTTTTCTTTTTTTCAAAAAATAAAAAGACAATTGTTTTGCTATGCGACTGCTATTGTTTCCCTGCAGAACATAATTCGGAAACAATGAACAACCGGAAACAATGAACAATCGGAAACAACCCATCATGTTTCTAGACTGCTGTTGAATGTCAGTGTGTGGTGGTTTTGGTTTGTTTAGCTATTCAATTTTAATTTTGTATCCAGTCGACTTATAAACCCTTGTGACGCCAGAGAAGACTTCTAAAATCGTGTATTTCTCCTCACCGCGAAGATGTAAGTTACATGACCGCAAGAGTTTTGAGATGATTTTTGTAACATTTTTTTTGTGCAATGCCAATATGGTTTCACATTTTCAAAGAATTCAGTAATTTTTAAAGCTATCTATAGACAAAAGCGATTTGCCCGCAGTTTGTGTATCGCCCGGTGTGGCAGCGGTGCGGAAACCTTCATTGCATAACTGACCACAGATCTAGTGGACTAATACCTGAGGCGCTTTGTAGGATAATGATTTATTTGTTTATCCAGCTGTAGGTTAATAATTTGTTAGTTTACTCAGTTGTGCGAGGATCAACAACTCTCTGCAAAGAATACTAATGATAGATTGATTGTGAATTCATAGGGCTTATACTCAAGAAAATGGTATCCTTACCTGAACAGAGTTGTACATGAAATCAAATCAAAGTTTATTTATAGAGCACTTTTAAACAACCAAGGCAGACCAAAGTGCTGTACAGATTTACATCGATAAAAGAAAAACAACGAAGGACATAAAATACGAAACATAAAACAGAATAACCGACACAGAGGAGTACACATGTATGTTTAATATAAAGTAGTGACTTATACTATGTCTAATGAGTACTGCATTTATGTCAGTATAGACACCGGTTTCAGACAGTACAGTGGCACAGAGCTGGTACAGATACAGAGAGTCAACACGGTAATATAAACTCAAAAGAGAGCAGCGGATATCAGGGAAATGATGCAATAAAAGGAAAAGAGCAGCTGTGCACAAGATCTTTTCTTTATGACATTTTTGGTAATGAATCAGGTTCAGTACAGTTTACTGGAGCAGTAGTCCCCTATCCCCCAGCAAATTGAATTGCGACACCAGTCAGCACAAGGCCGTCGGAATAAGCGCCGTGGCTCGGATAGACTCAGAGACACGCTCAAGCAGCATCAAGAGATCCTCCCAGCCACGGCGGCCTCGTCCCCCTTTGTCACGTCAGGTCAGTGTGATGGAAAACTCCACAGGCGAAGCCAGTAAGCAGCATCGGCAGGCCATCTGTGCGGAAGCGAGGAGCCTAAAACAGCAGCCTTTTGTCACAGAGGTTAACCGTCTATCTTTTACGCACCATTTTTTAATAATACCAAGTGGCCGGTTATTATAATTTGGTCGTTTTAAGTACCCTTTGCTTTGCTTGAATGCGTTCTTAAAAAAACAAACGTATGATTTGTTTGAATTGTCAATTTGCCGACGGTAAAACCAAGGTGAAATACAGGCAACTGTTTGTAATGGAGCTTGTGTTTACAATCCTTTGTCAGCAGGACGCTGATGAAGTTCCTCACTCACTAGGGTCCAGTCGCCATGCAAGAGACCTGTCAGAGCATCAGGTGAAACCAGGCCAAAGATGCACATTTTAAGTTTTTAGTTGTGATTGAGACATTTTGAAAGAGAACTTGACTGGTAATATTTACATTTTATTAGTGGTAGATTAGAAATTTCTACTATTAAGGCATTTTATACAATAATGTGTGTTTAGTAAGCAAAAAAGCAAAAAATTAAAAGCACTACTTTTTTCAGTTTTTACCGAAAATGTGTTTTACATGTTTACATCTTTGCAATGATTTTCTGTCATTTTTTGTCAGCCAATTTCCTTGCAGTAAATATTATCATCCAAATGTATTAAACATCAAAATATTATTAATTTTATACCGAATTGCCTGTCACTCTGTACTGGATAACCAGCAGGAGGAAAATCCCACAGAAATTGTTGATACAAAAGTTCAACCAAATGCAAAAGTATCGATGTCATTTTTATAATCATAAATTGGAATGGTTGACACAAAATCATCTGAAACAACATCATGTTTTAAAATATCACCATCAAATAAAGTATCCTCATCATTATTAATGATCTACACAGAGGTAAATTACTACACAAGAAGAAAAATGCCACACTTTAATAAATATAATTAGATGATAAATTATGCGTTTTTACAATGTGTTCTGTAACGTTTGAGAAGTAACATTTCATGGTATCTTCGCTTGAACAATGACAAGCACATTTCACATACAAAACCCTAAAGGGATCCTCATAGACAAAAGAAATTAAGAGTATACTTAGAAAAGCAGGTCAATCGCAAACTTCTTCAGAAGCCGCAGAAATCAATTTCCAGCACAAGAAAAAAAACACGCGTAACAAAAATCAATAAATACATAAGTAAACACTGCAGTGAGGGTAAAGGATTTAATGTAACACATTTTCAACTGTAAGAAAAAGAAGGATACAACTACAAAAAAATGAACTGAAACACCATGAGCAGATAGCCGGTAATTTAAAAACCCAAGAAGAAAAAAAATCCGAAAAAGAAAAACTGATCACAGGATTAGATGGAGGCTGAGGCTCAGTTTCCAAGGAGAACAAGAACTTTCAACATTTGCTTAATCCTCTAGTAATGGAGGCTTTCAGGGCGCTACAGCCCGAAAAATACACCGGCCCCTTCAGCAAAGATCCATTTGCATAACATTAGGGGCTTTTGCACAAAGTGCATTATGTTCTTATTGGTTTAGTTTCTCACCAGGTCTCGTGTAGCTTTGGCATCAAACACAGAAGAAAGCGCCCAGACGCCGAAGTGCTTGTTGGTTTCCTCCGCTTTATGGAACGGTCATTCCCTCCCCGGCCGGCGGAGCGACGCCGTTTCTGTGGCGCGTCGCTTCTTTTGATGCGCACACTTCACAATATATGTTGCGTTAAGGAAATGTATATATATATGAAGGAAATATATATATATATATATAATTATTTAACGCTTTTCCTTTCTTCAAGGATGGCCTGTGCGTTATCTGCCTTAGATGTTTATATGCAAAACATCTATGTTCTCTTTGTTTTAAAACATAGACCCAGTAATTATATATTTATACATATGTACTTAATTGTCTAATAAATACATTTTAATATTACAGTAAGCTATTTTGGTGCAATTTATCTACTTCAACAACACGACACTTATCTATACATTTCACCTTTTAGTGAAATCACACACAATCAATATTACAGCATTGTTTCTTGTGGATAAATCATGAAAAATCCGAAAGACTTTTCAATTCTAACAGAAATACCCGATGAGTGTAAAGTAAAAACGACGCTAAAGATGCGCGGCAGTGAAGCAGTGCTTCCTGTCTGCCTGTGCACCTGTGCTTCTACTCCGGCCCCATTCTCCTCGCGCATTCCTCGCTTGCAGTTTTTTTTATTTTTTTTTTTTTGAAAATCACCGGTTTTCTCTCCCACTTCAAAGACCTTTCTGTGCACAGTGGGGGGGCATCAAAGCACCAATCCTCAGAATTAGAAAAGAAAAGGCAGATCTTTAATGCTTCAGCTCTCAAACTGGCACCGCTGGTCTGAAAGTACAATTTGCTCAGCTCAGTTTTTCACAAACTGGACCTGGTGATTTCATAAAAATATGTAACTTGAAACGCAGTGGGGACCATTTTGTTTTCCACACAGGAACAAAGAATGATTTGTTTGGGATTTTAAATTGATTTACTCCTGGGACTTCATTTCTTCTAGAAGAGGGAAAAAATTCAATGAGTTTCAGGTAAGTTGGAAGGATGCTTGTGAATTCTTAGATAAATATAAAATTTAACCCTCTAGTATAGGATCAGCTGATGAGGTTCGTTGTATTGTTGTCTCGCATTCTACCATTCTGATGTTGAATGCTAATCATATTTGCTGCTGTTCAGAGAGGCATTGTCTACCACTGAAAATACAGCTGAGGCTGTAAATATATTTTTTCCTGTGTCTGGTAGAAACAGGTATAAACCTCTCGCTATATTTAAGCACGCATTTGCTACAATGAAGCGAGAGTTTGTATCTTGTGTTGGAAGGAAAAGCTTCTTGTGGAGAAGATTAATATTGCATGACTCTTTCCTCCTCTTCAGTTTGATGTCGCTGTTTAAATGAGGCGCGCGGTCTGTACTGAGGCAGCTAGTGACGTAGCCAGCAGTACCTGCTTAAGCGTTTGCAGCCTTTTCGAAATATTGTGGAGGCAATCGGGGAATTCTGATAGGGTGACTTAAAAGTGCACAGGAAGGTGAGAGAAGGCAAAGCACACACGTAACTATAAACCGCAGAGCTAATTTTCACAGGAGAGCAAGCAGTGTGTCTCTAATTATTGGATGACGTTAGCAACACGTAAGGATGCTGTTCCCTTTCGCAGCGATTACAAGCAGCCGCTCCAGGCCGCAGTACTGACCGGGCCGTTGTTGGTGTGCACTGGCACTGTCTGGTGGCAGACCTCCGTCCTGTCATCATTCTCATTTTGAAAGAGCTTTTTACGGCTTAAATTCAGCGTTGAGGTTTTGACACTGGGAGGTGGGCTTTACAGGACACCACAAGCATTCCTGGTATTTCCTGACACCCTGAGCCAAAACCCGGGATCAGCATGTGTCTTATGTACTGACCGAGGGACCTTTTGGCTCTAAAACGTGCACCTTTCGTTTGCCATTTTCAAGATTTTAACTTACGGACAGCTTCGGTCACTCCTGTGGAGCAGCATAACTACATCTTCAGCTGCACACGGGCTGCTGATGTCGCCCAC
The DNA here is from genome assembly GCA_015163995.2 of Mormyrus lacerda. Taxonomy (NCBI): domain Eukaryota; kingdom Metazoa; phylum Chordata; class Actinopteri; order Osteoglossiformes; family Mormyridae; genus Mormyrus; species Mormyrus lacerda. The sequence goes on from JAABNX020000151.1 coordinate 5,736,130, forward strand.
AGCTGACACACCTGAGCACGAGGGAGCGACGTCAGTGACGAGGCATCCCCCGAACGGGGAGGCCAGGGTGTCGCCAAAGTGCGCTGCAGAATGACATGCAAGCTTGGTGGTTTGGGTAGCAGGAAAGGACCCTGCTGCTAAATGCTGAGCCAAAGAAAACTGTCAGTTTCTCCAGTAACGTGCCCTGTGCTGTAAATGGATATGAATGCAAGTTGCTTAGGAGGGAAAAAAAATGTTAGATCTGCAACAAAATGACACTGCGGTGAGTCTTGAGGAAGTGAGTTAGTCCATTTATACAGAACATATATATACACACACACAAAGAATTTACATACACATACTACATACATATACTTGATACTTATACAGCATATACACATGTACATACATACTGTATACATATATATACAGTATATATAAATACATACAGCATATGCATATATAGAGAATACATGCACATATATTTGCAGAACATATACAAACATACTATATACGTAAATATATATATATATATATATAGAGAGAGAGAGAGAGAGAGAGAGAGAGAGAGAATATATGCACATACATACTGCATATATACAGAATATTTACATGTACATACTGCATACATATATACAGAATATATACACATACATACTGCATATGTATACGGAATATTTACACACACATACTGCAAAAAAAATAGCATACGCTTCACACTTGACATGGGGTTGGGAGAGAGATTGGTACAAGTCTGGGGTACAACCAGGCTGGGATGCCAGTCTGTCACATGGCACATACTCAGTCATACACTACAAGCAATTCAGAGATTTCAATTAAGTGGACTTCAAGGGCAAACACTTTTTTATAGAAATACATACAAATACACACCGTAATATTCTAGCAAGATATAATACAACTATTTCACAAACATTTAAGCAGTTGGTATTTTACTACATACACCCACTAGTTATATGTAGTGTATTGTTTGTTGTAGTTATGAAAATATATACACCAAAATTTGAATCATCTGTCAATATTTTGTAGAGTGTCAGCTGTGTTTACAGATAGCAGTCTACCGTTAATTAATACTCCCGTGTTTTGGGCATTAAAAATGTGAAAAGCAAAACACCTCAAACATGCAAATTTCTCCAAGGACATTCCTCAGCCTTGTATGCAGTGATACTGAAATTAAATTATCACTAAGCACCAAACAAGCACAGACTGATAAATGCGGTTACTTTTTCAAAAGTCGTTTTAACGTTTATCTGTTCCATCATTCTTGTTTTGAACTTCGCATTGTAGCTACTGCATATCCGTGCAAAAAATGGATCAATATATTTAATCAGTTAATTGACCCCTGTTTGTTATCATATTCACTGACATTTCAACAACAAACCTGCTAAATGAGAATGCAGCTGTTTTGAATGCAAGACAGTGAAAGAATGTTTAACTAGACAAATGACAAAAGTGTCCGCAGAACTGCGTACACTCGTGACTTTGCGGTCAGTAATTTTGCTCCAGTACTAGCAGGCAAACGATGAATAGAAAACAAAGAAACAAAAACTAAAAGAAAACGAACCCACAAGAAATATGAGTTTTCCTTTTCCTTCGGTTCGCACCCGAGTTGGGGGCTGTGAGGCAGATCTACGGTTTGGGGGAGGGAACAGGCTCCCTGGACGGCGGGATGAAAGCGGACAGCAGGCCAGGCGCAGGCTCTCTACGCTATCGATCGACACACAAGCCTGTAAATTATTTATTCACCTGTCTACACAACATTATGGCTACAAATGAATCGAGCAGATTTCGCAGACTCACACCAGCGAGCTTATGCTATCTCTGAGCGTTTTCTTATGACGCGACTATTGCTGTGCCTGAATATTTCATTTTGTATAAAATTCAGATTGCCGTTGGTTTTCAGGCACTTTAATCCAGATCCCAAACGGGAAACGAATAATGCGGCGTATCAAAAGACTAGGACTGATAACGCTAACGAATGACAGACATGCTGAATGCCGGTGAAGGCAGTAACAGGAATTAAATGTCCAGCAGAGAGTTTTAAATGCGTGCAAACCTGAATTACCTGTAAAACATAGCTTACTCTTGTCCGCAGTAGGCTATATTTTGACGTGAGCTCATGCAGTAATAGGCTATGTTTAATTCCCTACAAACAAATTACTAAATAGATAACCTCGCTGTGCTTGATGTGGTCTGTATTTTGACTGTATGCCACCACAGAATTACAACCCGATGAAGAGTGTTGATAAATGGAAATTTACTCAACAAATGAATTTTGAGGCTACATTAAGTAGGAATTTGGGGTTAAAGACCCCAAGACCTAAGAGACCAAGCTCTTCCCAGTTGACAACCATCAACCAGTTCAGTAAACAGACACAGGTGTCAGTGGGACCCACAGTTAACTTTGGTTTTGTTATATGTGATATCTTTTCTTTTCAATTTGCATATTGTATTCCTCAGATGAAACTATTTAATGAACACAGAGGCCAGGGGTTAACTTACATTTTCTTGTTCTGGTGGAGATGGCTGACATTGTGCAATTTTTCCATCACCATGCAAGGCTTGATTTTTTTTTTATGAAAAAGCTCTTCTGCGACCTAATGAGAAGGTTCAGTTGGTTACACACTGTACTCAAGACAAGAACTAACCTGACACAAGTCAAAGTGATTAAGCCTGAGAACAATCATTCTTGCTTGTATATAAGCTTCTTCTCATCCATCATGGTGGTTTAACACTGTTTGTATCCTTAGGACACAAAGGAAATAACCTCAGTTTTAAGCATTTACCTCTGAGATACAAAGCTCTGATATCTCCCTCATCAGCAGGAACCTTTAACCCCACAGTACCTTTCAATAAAAAGAAAAAAACACAATGTAGCGTCTCATCAGACCAATCTGATTACAGGATGCATACGAGTATATGCACAAAAGCCCTTTTATTTTAGCTGGTCCATACAGTTAAATGCTCAGGGATTACTGGTATTACAGCAACCAAAGGGTCAATTGATTAATATAATCTATGCTAATTACTCAGGTACACAAGAGTAGTAATTGTTTCTTTAATAGTAATTAAATGGGACAGATACCGACACGTCTTGGAAGACGCAGTGCTGACCGGATGTCATTTTGTTGACCTAGTATAAGGTTTATAAGTTGATCGTTTAATGGAAGTAACGCGGGAAGTCGTGCTCAGTCATCACAAGTCCTCTCATGTCAAGACCCGAGATCGGTAAAACATCAGTTTAGTTACTCAGTATGCTCCAATTAGTAAAAATAAGCAGCTGGCTATAGTTACTGTGCTGGTCAGAGATTTATGGATTCAGCACAAAGGAGCATTTTACCTCTGATATTTATCTAAAAGTGCTGTTCAGCAGGTTTTGACCTTTTATTCAATATTTTATCCCTGCTTTAATGAAAATATTATTCGCAAACAGCAATGCTGGTCTTGTTTTGAGGAAATACCTTGAATGGCATCAATTAGTTGCTGCAGTTTCCATTTATAATAGAAACTCTTGATACCGTATAACCTGCAGGAAGATGATGGTGAGGAACGCTGGCAGCTTACGGCGTCAGGCTGTCAGAGGGGGGCTGCATCGCAGCTGCGACACCGGGGCCCCAGAATCGGGAGCACGGGGTTGCATTTCAGGATGCCGCGAACATGGCCGGCTCTTATAAAGCGAAGCGTCGCTGAATTAGCGCTGACGGCGTTATAGCTCTTCACAGATCTTAAGCACAGATGCAATTTTTTTTAACAACATCCAGCGACTATACAGATCTTTGTAGCATCACCGGGGCGCCTTTTGGAGGAGAGAGGTTGTGTAAGGAAAACGGCAGCGAAAATGAGCGACAGAACAACCCTTAGTCTAAGCTACACAGCCGCCGCCGAGCACTTAAGCGAAAATTAAATCTAAATTAGAGTCGATAAGACGAGACGTGATTACTGCTCAGTCTATAATGCTCCCCCCTTCCTTTTCCGTACGCAAGGCAGGATTGTGGGAACTGGTTCAGCATAAAGAGCCGCGTAAAAGTCATTCAGTTTCGGGAGACTCTTAAAATCAGCCCCGACATATTCTGTCAGAAGGAAAATGATGGAAGGAAGAGAGGAGTCTGACTTTTTCTATCCAATTATCGTTTCATGTAACTGGCAGAAATTCCCAACTCTCTGCACTGGGAAGGCAATTAAAGTTTTTCTACAAGTGAGGTTTAATCAGCGGTGTAATTGGGTCCCCCTCCCCCGCTGCGCGTGCGGCTGGGTACAGAAATGAGGTACAAAGAAACGCCGGTCGAGCCGAGCCGAGCCGAGCCGAGGCTGGGAGTTAATGAGTCACAGGGACGCGCATGCATGTGTGCACACACACTGAAGCAAAAGTGAGAAAAATAAACTATTAAAAAACGGCCTCCAATGAGCCAAGCCTTTCTGCTCCTAACTTGAAAGATGCTAGAATTGGGGGTTTGGGTTGGGGGGGTGATGGTGAAATGCGAGAATTTATAGTTCAGAGAGGCAACCAGAAGGTGTTTTTAAATTCAAAACAGCCAAAGACTGACAGGGATAACTCAGACCTCAGACTGCCTGCTCACCGGAGCTCATTGACAAACATTTACTGTTCTGCAATCCTCCAGACCTGGCCCTCGGGGGGCCACCTCCAGTAGGCGCGCCCCCAGCCACTGTGACAGCAGGCAAAATCAGCATACCCTCCAGTGAAAGCGCTATCCGGTCCGGGTGCATGTGCGGATGATCCGTGACAGCTCTCCGTCAGCGCATCTGCAGCTCGGTTATAATTTAACCATTCCTTTTAATAAACATAAACACCACGACCGCTTCGCTTTTAAGAACCGAATAGCCGCGCGTGTTGAACTCCGGAGACAGCGAAGCGATCTGCTCAATAACGGGCATATATACTGTAAAACCTCCGTGCTGCACCAAACGCTTTGAAACGCCGCCGATCTGTCGTTTGGGTGAACAGAACAACATGAGGACTACACCAAGATTTCGCTGACAGTTGCTCAGAAACAAGACCAAGTAAATCTCATATAAAGACAGTATTATTATGAAATTGTTTCTCTTCCTTACTATATCAACTCCAAAAACCTTTTATATGGAAGCGCTGCAAGTGTGCTGTTTTTTTTTTTGCTTTGTATTTAAAAAAAGACTCATCACATTGTACACCACTTCTGTTTACTGTATATAGTGTATACAAAGTCCTCTCCTGTGCATAAACCCATAGAACTAATCCCTGTTGATTATGGAGATGGAAAGTACAGCATGCCTTTACAATATAATGCAGGCACCAAATAAACACAAAAAGTATTTTTTAAATATACAAAAGAATCAGCGTTTTGATGTCAGTTTAACTTCGGATTTAAATTCAGATTATTTGGCAAATTAGAAGATCAAGTTTTTCGGTGAAAAACTGAGTTTTTAAGCCCGAACCATATTTTGGCACTAGGAGTGTTGTCGCTACCGAAAATCAAAATAACCTGCACGCATTAAACTCCCGCCTCTGCCAATTTAATGTAGCGACGTTTTGCAGGAGATTTGTCACTCCACTTACATGTGTTCATTTACATCGATTTGCTTTGCAGCAATTCTGCATTTCTTTGTTACACGTGCAAACAAATGTATATTGTAAAGTTGTCGCCTGCGAACGTTACATGTTTACTCTGAAATTTTTGTTTTTTACGTATTAATGAATATAGGGTCATAGGAATGATTGTGTTTTATTACTGCCCTTATATTGCTTCGTGAAATTGTATTTAATAATTTAAATAATACTTTATCATATTCAATTAAATGACCTGTAGCATGACTGTTTAGTTCTTAAATTCAGTAGATAATGAAATAAAGTGATAAACATAATTAATGAGTATATGAAGAAGGTGGATATTAAACCTAAAAATGGGCCTAGTTAAGCAAGTGGGACAGACATGATGGTCTTTTTGGTGGAGAGAGTGTTTTTACACCGCTCGTTTTCCCTCTGATCGCTTTTTTCCGTGAATTTGCGTCGGAGCCCTTGAACCCTTTTCATGTTGGTCACCAATGCATGTCTAATGGCTCCTGCTGAGGGACGCGGCCCGGTCCAGCCGCCTTGAGCTTAAAGCGGATTGTTGGGGGATAAAGGCGTAGAAAGTGGGCTTAAAATACCGGCGCGGGCCCCTGAAACACACACACACACACACACACACACAC